>OMLF01056003.1:33508-44265 GCA_900302615.1 Holocentrus rufus
TTCCCCAGCCACTATGTCGGGTAGACTAAATTTTCTCAAAGTGGGAGGTAAAAATAAATAGATCACGAGTTTGTAGACTAAAGCTCCCACAGTGACACTCATGCAACGCCTTCTGTTTACATTTTATATGTCTTTTGTGTCTTCCACCGACCACTACTAGGCACTTCACAATATAGTTTCAAAACAAATTGTTTGATATAAAATCTCAAATAGTGCAGCCTCGCCGCCCACTGCATCAGTTTAGCTTGTCGACAGTGAAACATGAGAAGACTGTCAAACTGGAAGCTGAATATGGCGACATATTGTTGGAGTTGAGAGGCCAGTAGACACGGATAATAAGAAGTGGTATGCCATAACAAGTGAAGGAAGACACAACAAGGTCAAAGGAAAAAAAAAAAACAATATTTCAATGAGAAGTGGTGCCATGACAGACAAGGCAAGATGCATGACTGGCTGGTTTTCAAATCATTTAACCAAACTATGAATTGTATCTGGCCTTTAAAACTCATTTTTAAAAGTGGCTGATAAAAATGTGAGTATCTGGTAAATGTTTATAAATCAAACAAACACTGAATCACAGGTTTATTTTCCTACCCTTATGCTAACGTGACCAAACTATGAGAGTGGTTTGTGCCAAAATGGATGTAAACAAATCAACAGCAACGATTATGTCATCAATGTAATGCTAACAAAGTCTGCATGTTTTACAGTCACATAGGCTACCTCTTTGTTTGTACTGTAAGTACTAAGAAACTCTCACAAACAATGTGCTCAGTGATGGTGCATAACATGCTGTTATACTCTCTGACGTTACTTGTGGGTCACAGAAAGGCCTTGTAGTTGCAGACTGTTCCAAGTAACCAAGAGTTTGCAGGTACAGTGCCAACAAATGCCTATATGTGGACAGTCATTTGTACTGTTAACATGCCCTTTAGCAAACTCAACGATTGTGAGCTGGTCTAGATAAGAGGGTGATCTAACAAATATGTGAGCTTATGGTAAGTATGTTACATGGCAACCAAATGAACACTGTTTAACACTGGGTAAAATGTAAACTAATGAAACTGGGGAAAAGAGACACCTAGTGTATCTTATATCTTAGTATGCAAGGCCAATGGTGTTTGGACTTGGATAGAGCCCTGTGAAGCCATGTTTGGAGCTTGATTGTACCAACAATAAATCAGTGAGACAGGATTGGCTCCTTCAAAGCATTTGGTATGGGACGGATATGCAGACAAAGTCAAATTTATGCACATGTGAATGTATGTACATAACATACACTTAAATGTGAACAAAACATTTCTGACTCAATCTTAGTTACAAGATGGCCTGTCCTCCTTTAGGTCAGAATGAGGATTTCAACTCAGTCATTGTACAACAAAAGGGTGCAGTTACCTTATCCACACAAGAATAAATAATGGTATATATAGCAAAAGAAGACAATATTTCTCTACAATCTGTCCAGATTCGAGCAGAAAGAGGCGCTACCTGTGAGCTCTGGATTCCCTGCAGACGACACAAATAGGCCTGTTATCGGTCTGGCAGTATAACTTCAGCTCTTCTCCATGCTGGTCACACTTGCCATCTACTTTAACAGGCTTGGACGGTGCAGGACACGACCCCAAACACTCCAGGTCATCCAGTTTGGCCACAAGGTTTTGCACAAGGTAGTTCTTGGTGAAGCTTTTCTTATTGAACACCTGGGGGGAAAAGAGGGGAATTGAACAAGACGCGAAAATGCGTTCAGGTTTTCTAAATGCCTCACGTGTGAAGTTGGTTAGCAATTGTTTCCAGCTGGGTACCAAATTGGCTAACGCTAGCTTAGCGAGCCATCCAAGGAAACGCAGCAGGGAACACACCAACATTAGCAAGTTTTATCACTTCACTGTTAACAGACAAACAACACGGCTGGTCTGAATTCGATGACAAATATTCTGTCATTAAAATACGATATTTGTTACAGGCACAATTTGTGAAAACAGAGGTGGAAAACGAACAATTCAGCAAAACACGACAAGCTGATATTACGCTAGTAACGGCTAAACTAGCTAGAAGGAACAAACCGTTCGGCACTGAGGGCATTGGTAACCGTTGTACTCTCCGCCATTTTCATCCCAGTGCATGCAGATGCAAAACCGGCAGAAATTGTGTCCGCATTTTAATATGACGGGATCCTTGAAGAAGTCTAAACAGATTGCACATGTCAGCTCTTTCCTCAGATCTTCCCCTGCACCCGCGGTAGCCATGTTTACCAACAACACAACACAGGGGGAAGAGGAAGAGAGCGGAAGTAGGCAACATTGCTGTGCGTCATATGCGTGTAAGCCAATCAAATTCGAGCGGAGGTTCGACACTCTCTCTCTCTCTCTCTCTCTCTCTCTCTCTCTCTCACTCACACACACACACACACACACACACACTCCAATCATCCTCAAAATTGCTGATTGTGTTTTGTCAAGCGCAGATCTTTTGCTACGTGCGTGTGTGTGTGTGTGTGTGTGTGTGTGTGTGTGCATTTGTATAAAAATACTAATATGAACAAAAACAACCTACCAGTAAGCAACAATATTTATTCTTAAATACATATACATAAAAACCCATTCATAAAAAGACACAAAGTGAATATCAAGTTTGATTCTTTGTGCTGAAATTGCCATACATGGGAATAAATGGCTGTGGGGTATAGATTACATTGCATAGCTTTGATTGGCATGTGAGGGATGGGACTCAAAAAGTGCATTTGATGTCAGAAGTCTTGTTATTTCCAAATTCATCACAATATCTTGGCAGACTACTGAGCTGTAGAAACCCTTCTGCAGGCTCTGCATCCCTCACTGATTCACAACTGATATCTGGCTTGTGTTCATCACATTTTTGGAAATAGGATACAGTGATGACTGACAACATCAGAATAAGACAAATATTTAGGAACACTGATCTCAGCATGTTATATATATCAAGAGCAGAAGACAGAGGTTTAGCAACACGTGCAAACAAGATATTTCACTGGTGACATCAACAGGAGACAAATGCCTCAACATATTTCAGTGGTGGCATACTGGTCTATAAGCAGCTGTTTTGTTTGCATCATTTGATCAAAAAGTTGAGTTTGGACACTCAAACCCCCCGACTGTATTTGTGACACAAATAAAGCTTACAGAAACATAATGTAGGGGGAAAAAGGGAACAAAACTGTTGAATATGGATACAGTGTAGGCATGTTCACAGCACCACAAATATTAGCAGTCTAACACGAGTGAAAAGTAGGTCTGTTGAGATTCTCTAAGGTAAACAACAGTAAGATTGTGTTACATCACAGTCCATAATCCATAAAGGAAAGAGCTCCTGAGATGAGTGTCTTGACACATAACCTATCCAGTGTTTATGATACCCATTGTATTTTGAATAAATATGACAGTAACACAGACACACAGTGGAGTAACAATATCGCATGGACATACAGCAGTAAAACTGTGTGGTAGCGCAAGCAGTGATGAGCTGTAAACATGTGATTGAGTAAATACTAAGTTTACAAAAATACAAATAATGTTAGAAAAACAGTCTGAACCCAACCCAGCAGCAACAGAAACTCTCAATAAAGTTAGGAACTCCTAAGAAGGCATTCCTCATCCAGCTGTAAACAATATAAAGGACCATAGACACAGTGAGTGAGTAAAGTGTTTGGCTGAAACACAAAAAGTCTGAGAGCAGCGGTGTTCATCTCCTGTGCTGTAGGTCTGGCAGACTTGTGCAGGTCTTGTTCGCAGATCAGAAGCAAGGAGCAGCACTGAGTCTGTTCTGGATTGCACATTGCGTAAAAACGAAGATACTGATTATCCCAGCAAGAGACTTTGGGGCAGAAGTTTAGAGTTAAAGGGACATTCGGTCATTATCCATCGAATCCCATGCCAGTGGAAACTCCAGTGAAGTTTACAGATCCGCCCAACACACTTTGAGTAAGCCCCAGTAGTTCCATCTGAGCCTCAAATGATAAAAGTTAATGGCGCAATCTTTTTACAGCTCTAATAAAAACCAGTAAGCGTTCATCAAATTTCTCCAGACAGCGTGCACAGGTGTTTTGTAGCACAGTGCAGGTGTTTTGTAGCCAAATGGTTGCACTTTAGGTACAAAAGTGCAATACGCGCTTCATTATTACCTATATTTTCCTCAACAATGGTCCGTCCCGAAGGATGCACGACCCATCTGGTCCATCCTACAGTAGTCCTCACTGTCTGTGAGGAAAATATAGGATATATTGGGGTAAATATGGCACTTATGGACCCACAGTGGCATCATTTAGCTACAAAACACTTGGATTATGCTGCATGAGCTGTTTGGAGAGAAGTTTAATGGCCATTTTATGCTTCTAGAGCTGTAAAAACATGGCCTCATCAATTTAATTATTTTGGAAGAAGGCTAAAATGGAACTATGGGGGCCAACTGGGTGTTTGGTAATTCTATGCTTTTCAAAGGAGTTTTGACTGACATGGGAGAGTAGGTAATGACTGAATTTTCACGAACTATTCCTTTAAGTGTGAACACTGACATCATCTAGTCCCCTTTACCCAAGGTGCACCGCTTAATCTCTGACTTGGCCTGCGTGACACTCGCTTTATGAGAAAAGTGCTCTCAGCATTTGGGACTGTCCTTAAGGGATCTAGCTGCCCAAAGCACTTTAACACCATAAAGCCGACGTGGAACAAACTGCAGGGGAGAAGTGGAAAACCATGCTACTGGCAGCACAAGTTGGAATGTTGAGTGAAGACATGATGTGGTACTTCAGTACTGTTTTTTTTGTTTTTTTTTTCTTGCAGTGATCAGGGTGCTTAATTGTGTCAGCAGAAATTTAACCCTCCCTCGCTCACACACACACATACACGCAAATGCACACACATCAACCCATCCCTATAGTATCAACCTCAGATTTTTGGTGTTATGAAAGTAATTTAATACCAGTTTAAAAAAAAAGAAATCCAAAACTTTATAAAAGCCCCACATACTCTTTATCCCTTTGTCCATCAGTCCATCCACACATCCATGACTCAGACCTCTGAGCTGTTGTGGCAGTCTTGCATCCTCACCACCAACATGGGCTCCGTGCTGATTGACCCTTTCACCACCTCCCTCATCCCCTCCCTCGCTCCCTCCTTCTCCCCCTTCTGTCTGGATCTCAGCACCAGTATGAGGACGATGATGATGAGGACGGTCAGCAGCATCCCCACCAGCGCCCCCACCACAGTCACCAGACCCTCCTCTCCCGCCTCCGCATTCAGCTCACTGGACTCAAGCCCGCCCGCGTACACGTCATTCAACCCCGCTGCCCGCCGCTTGGTGCGGTCCAAGGCGATGTGCATGATATTGGTGCCGCGGTTGTTGTCCGCTCCAATATCCTCGGCGACCTCTGGGACTTCACTGCCGGCCGACCTTCTGGAGCGAAGACCTTTGTTGTTTGATGGGGTCAAGGCGAGATCGTTGCTCGTGGAAACCAAGGAGTGGTACTCCACGCTGCGCTTTCCGATGCCTCTGTTGGCATTCACTTTGGAGCGGACCGTATATATGGTGTGAATGTACCACTCGCGACCAGCAGCCACCTGTGGGAAACACAAAAGAATGCATGCCTTAGAATCACCTTCAATTTAAATTGCTGTTAAAGTACATTTTATGGTTATAATTTCAAAGGACCATTAAAGGACCAGTCATTTTTTGACTACTCCTCAACTGTCATGATCATATCTGTCACAAATATCGCTTGCATAAGTGTGCACAGAATATGCTTTGGTAGCCTATAAATTAAGGCTAACTTACCCCTAATCGCTCTCATTCATATCCAAATTGTTCTGAGAGATTTCAAAGTTGCTACACATAGGTAATTCTATCTTGTGAATACTTGGTCAGCACATAGGTTTGCTTAAACTACTGTTTATAATCACATGAAATGTGTGCCTTAGTGGCAAATATGTTCTGTGTTCAAAGCTCTTAGAGGTTTTTGGGTCCACTTGTCAACTTTTGAGGGGCCTAGCTGGAGCTAACTGCTTGAATTGTAAGTGCTCCCTCTGTTTCTCGTTTACATGTACAGTCACATTTTTCTTGTTCTGTGGTGCCAGCCAATTGTTGACCTTAGGTTCTGCCCTCAGAGCTGTCATTTGCAACCAATCACAACAAAGCTGGAGAGAGACGTTGAGCAGAATTTGCATGAGCATGCAATTTGCATGTTCTTTCAAATTTCCCAATTTTATTGGATTTATAGTCATTTTAATAGATGTTCATGCCAAGTATTCACAAGATGGAATTGCTTAGAAACTTTCAAGTTTCACTGAGCAGTTTTTTTGAAAGCGAATGGGATAGAATTGGCGTAAGCTACCAAAGCATATTCTGTACACACGACTGTTAATGAGAAGTCGAAATAGGATTGGCATGGTCCTTTAAATAAAATATAACACAAAAGACAGAACTGCTGGAACTTGGCACACAATTTAAAATCAGAATTGGTTAAGAACCCAAAATGAATGCAGCATTCAAACCACCAGGTGCAGTCAGATATAACTTACCTGGAACATGGCTGTAGAGTTCAGTCTGAAACCGTCTGACCCCGGCTGTCTGACAAGCGTCATGGCTGAGGGATCATCCACAGCCAGCACAGCATTAAAGCCAACATCCCCAAACACACGTGCCTGAGTCTCTGGCTGCGCCTTGTCCTGGTGAGGAGTGTTGGATTTATTAAATGGGAAAAAACTGATCAAAAAGCCGATCATTATGCTGCTTTGAATTTATTATTGAGCATTATTTTGCATACTGCAACTGCAACATTAAAAGCTTGAATATACTTACAAGAATCTTGAACCTATAGAGCAGGGAAGGTGAGTCAGCCAGGCAGCCAAATTCAAACTTGGTAGGGTTGTATTTGGGTACATATCCATCAGCACCGGTGCAGAGATACACTTTCTCAATGTTGCAGAAGAAAGAGTCTCCCAGGTTCTGCACAGGGTCCACCATGACACGGCCATAAATCGTATCACCTGGAAGAGCGGGGAGGCAATATTATTCCAAAAACCTACACCAAGTTGTATTTACCAGACAGCATAACAAATCCAAGGAGGACAGAAGATTAAATAAACCACTACAACCGAATTCAAGACCTCGCTGCAGACTTGATAGAAGTCTTTGATCTTGAAAGAGCGCTTACCCTCGGAGAAGGCCACGTCACTCTCCTGACCGAAACCCATGGAGCCGTCAGACAGCCACAGGCTCCTCTTGGACAGCAGAAACATCTGAGTGTTCAGACTGAACTCCACCGCAACTGGGTCACTCACCTAGACGTTCGAGAGGCAGGCACAGGGTGAGAGAAGGGAGAGGGGAAGAAAAGATGCCAAGATTGAAGGAGAGATGACCGCACAGAACGCTCATAGGGTCACATGGTAGAAAAAAACTAATCCATGTGCAAATCTGTACTTTCTATATCCACAGATTCACAAACCATACCCCAAAATTACAAATCCGTGTCATCAAATTTGTAAATCATATCCTAAATTGTATCCTAAGACTATGAATCCATAAAACCCTCAAATTCACAATCTATGTGCTCAAATTACCTTTTTCTACATGCACCTATATGTGTGGCACATTTTAAAGTCAGATGGAGATATGGCACCAGCCAGGTAATCCAAATTTAGCTCCATGTATGGACATATTTATTGCAATGTTATGTCGTTAGTGTATTTGTGCTTTATGTACTTTAGTGCATATAGTGCTTCTCACTCTCCATCTTCAGGATTCACAAGTCGAGTGTCTGATTTATAAATTTTTTATGTACATATCTGTACACAGAGAGCAAAGATTTGCGCATGGATTTATGTTTTTCTACCATGTGGCCCCATGTGGGGTTCTGCATGAACATGAGTCTGACATTTTTGTGCTAGACCGAAGAAACTTTTGATTTTAAGATCAATGATTCTGGATGGAAACCGCCATACTTGCTGGAATCGAATGTCCAGGTCGAAGGTGACCGGCTCTCTGGGGTTGCAGACGGGCGGTACAGTATACTCCATATTCTGGGCTGTGGTGCAGGGGATCAGCTTCACTGTGTAGGTACCAGAGTAGTCTCTCACCTGTGCAGAGCAGAGTGCAGTCGTGGGGAGAATTAATGAAAGTGTCGGCCTGTATCTGCCCGTCCACCTGCTCGGGCAAACAGATTTACTTAATGGATGTTTCAGGTCGTGCACCAGGGAGGGGCAGGCTAATTTCACGCAGCTGTACTCACAGCAAAGTCAGAGGTGAAGGTCCACTGCTGGACGGGCTGGTTGTAGGTGGGTTCACTCCTCACCAAGGTGAGGTTAAAGGTCAGGCCGGGGTGGTCGTTGCACATCACCATGGACGACATGGAGGTCACTGGATATCGGATGGAGGAGAGGAGGGGAAATGAGATCACAGTCAAATGGTGAAGCCCGTCATGCTCAATCACTATCATATTTTCAGCCAGGTTATTGAGGAATAGTGAAACGGATACGGCGTCAGTGATCTGTCAGCCTCACCAGCCCTCTTGATCCGGCCTCTTGAATGAGACTCCACAAACAGACCCCTGAAACGAGCCTTGGTGCGGAAGTTTACGACCAAGCGTCCCTGGTCGTTGATGCGCATACTGGTCGGGTACAGCGCGCCTGGGAAAACATAAACACACACACAAAGTTCTTAAAAAAGTGGCTTACAAAGTTCAAATCAGTCTTCAATTTCATAGGAATGGATGATGGAAACATAATTGAATAGCTTTTTTATAATGTTTTCACAATTTTGGATTATATCTTCAGCACATGGAACAAGAGGAGGAAAATAACTTTTGCGTAATGAAGAGACAAATTATCTAAATCTTGGTGGATTATAATGCTAGAAATTTCTATAGGCATAAGTAAGCTTGTTATGTACTGCATACTGGACATTTTTCACTAACACTTGTTTTGTTTCTGTTTCTCCTGAGCAGGTGCATGTATATGTGGGTGCATATATGTGTATGACTATGTCTATACAGAGCTAATAAGTGCACATATTTATTGCTTTTTTGTCATGTATTTATTTATTTGATTATTATTCTCCATTGCAGGTTTGTGTGTATTACTAGTATGTATATCAAATGAATATTGACATGCACGGATCTGGATATGCTGTTCTTTTTTGCCGTATACTATAATGTGTTTGAATAATTCCATGAGGCATGGGTCATTCGAAAGACCAGATGTGAGAATAAAATCATTTATTCATTTATTCATTCGTTCATTTATTCATTCAGACACACAGACACACTGGGTTCTGTGAAATCTATTCCAGGCAGCACATGTTCTTATTTCAACGCGGATGATATTCAATCCAGACACACATAATATTCTCACTCTCGTCGTGCCTTACCCTGCAGCTCGGCCTGTGGCGGGCTGCCGATGCCGTCCTTCCACAGGATGGCTGTGTCGTAGACGAAGGTGAGGCGCAGCTCCGACTGTAAGTCAAAGTGCTGCCAACCACCGGCGCCCACGGGGGAGTGGAAGACGTAGGAGACATGAAGGGGCACACGCAGAGTCACGTACGACTGGACCAGGTTCAGCACCTGTTGGGGTGTTTAAATGAGCGGTGAGTCAAGATCTGCAAAATCTGAAATAGGCACATTAGGAAATAATCACTCATCAACCTGCAGTTATAACTGAATGTATTCTTTCCTGAAAATGGCCACTTTGATTTTTAGGGCTGATAATGTTCTCTAAGAGTGAAATTCATTGCGTTTCTCATACCACTATAGCACATACTGTCAATTATTCACTTGAAGCTAACCATAATATCTGAGAAATCCTCAGTCATGTGTGATAAAAGAGCTGCAATATTCTCTTACAGTGACTGTAGGTTGATCCAAAATTTATTTTTTTTCTGTGAATATGTAACACATAAGTATGCGGTGCCTCTCCACAGGAAGAAGCACCAGGTACTCATTATTTAGATTTCAGAAAACTATCTCAAGTAATTTAAAATTTCAAAAATTCATTTTGATCATTAATGACCCATATGTAACTATAATGTTACATGTTAAACAACCTGATTACATTCACTGTATTGTAAGCAATAACAAAGTTCTCTCCAAACCTGTTCTGGGGATAAAAGTCTATTCTTTTTGATATCCTGCACCATGAACCCTGAAGTGCATTTCCATATAAATGCACAGAGTATCCACTGGGTGTCTCTGTTCATTCGCATGATTTCAACAGTCCTGAGTGACTTCAGTGACTTGGGCTTTGTGCCAGCTCAAGTTTGACAAGGCCAGGGTTTGTCATAGAAACTGATTAAAAATCCACCACATTATCTTTGTTTGAGTTGGAGTGACAACATTTGTCAATTTGCACAGTCAATTATCAAACTGAATACTGGGCGGGAGATTATCTTTAACTGGCAAGAGAAAGTGAAAAGCAATTTGGCAGAAGACAATTTTGCTTAAAAAAGGATCTGAGTCTTAATCCCTTTATTGCTCCCTTTTCTCTGACATTCTTCTGACCATGCAGACCTTATTTTCTGCTCTGGACTACAATTATTTTCAACATCTGACTATCCAGCCTTATTTTTAACAAGCATTTAAACCCAAAGTATCATTATATAAAAAGTCTGGGATGATATTTTTGAAAATGTACAGAATCTCTACTGCAGACATGTAACTCACTGCAACACAATATTGTTTTAAATTATCTGCTGTGAGAAGACTCAAATTTAATTTGATGTGCGATGCCTCCCAATCC
>OMLF01056003.1:44303-56623 GCA_900302615.1 Holocentrus rufus
CTGCGTCAGGATCCATATGAGGAATAACTGGAGACAATTAACTGGAGAGACAAACAACCTCAGCTGTTGGCTTTTCCAGCATCACTAATTTATTAACATAAGCTCCCAAAATGAATTCATGCTAGATGAAAGCGCAAACAAGCACCCTGACATTTTGCATTTTCAACCATCTTGACATATCACGCTCTTGAATATCTTTCTTGTGAATCTGAGGTTCAGTTCAATTTAGAAGCACGCATGCTTGGAAAAAGGGAAATAATTCGGCTTCTTTTGCAGAACAAAATAGCAAACTTCGATGAAAACCCAGCACCTTTTGGCTGTAACATACCATTGATCAAGGTTGTTGCATCCAAACACCGTTGGTTTAAAGGAGCTCTCCAAAGGTAGCTGAGTTATTTCATTTCTCCAAATTCTCTTTGATTCATACACCCTAGTGGAGCTGCAAGGTTATGACTGTTTATTTAGGTATTTTAATTTCTTTTTATGTTCCTTGGAAAGAAAATATCACCATCGCCCGAGTGACAGCGATCTCACTTAACAAAGTGGACGTGAGGTCAGAGTGGACGATGGGAGTCACCCTTAACCATGCATGTCAGGACTTCTTGCTGTGACGAAGCGTTAGGAAATACAATTCTTTCTCTCTCTCTCTCTTTCTCACACCACACACACGCACAGAGAGACACCCGCGCACACACTCAGCAGTCTGATCAGCAACAAGACCCTCACAGATCAAAGGCTGGGGGAACACAAAAGAGCAGCAGGACAGGAACAGGGGAGCAAGGGGTCTGTCTCCTAATCCACAATAACAACAAGAACCAGGAGAATACTGCAGCTTTGCTTTGTTTGGTATCCAGCGCTAATAACAACTGCAACATTGCCTACAATGATGCAACGACAGGACACAGTTAGCGGAGGTTTGTTAAGATCCCAATGACAAGCGTCCACAGCTCCGAACACCTAACAGCGACGGCTGACTTCTCCGGCGAACTGCAACTCCTGAGATCGCTGACATCCCACCAAGCCGGGAAAACCGAAGGAGAAACTGAGTGAAAGCCAGCTAATGGGCTGCTGATATATATATATATTTTTTTTTTTTACTCTGGCAACCTTCACAACCTTCGCTACCTTGTGTGCTCAAGGTAAAAGCATTCAACTTGTGCAGGTTTCCACTGAAGCCGAGATATAATGTGCTCTGTAGATAACGGTGGTGAGTGATGGTGGGGAATGACTGACAGGAGGGCCATCCTGTGTGTGTGTGTATGTGTGTTTAAGAGACGCTGAATGTTGTCAACGACGTGCTGGGGGCAGGTAAACACACACACACAAAAGGCGTGAGACATAAAACGCAGGCAAACAGATATGGTGCCGTTCTGTCTGTGTGGTCCACTCAGACGGAAGAAGGCTGTAAAATATACGAAAACAGACACAAACACACACAGGTGGGCACATAGAAAGGCTAACAGGCCAGCAGATGTACATACAAACCCCGGATTGGAATTTATACCTTGTGGACATACAGACAAACACACACACACACCTGTCCGTCAGTCCCTATGGTGCCTCCGCAGTCGGTGAGCAGCTCAGACATGTCGTAGTAGCTGGTGAACTCCCAGAGGCAGGCCTCCAGGTTGAGGTTCCGGTAAAAGCGCAGCGTGCTGTTCCCCCGCAGGGCGCCGCTGTACTGGTAGGGCGCGGCGTCGCCCACGCCCTCCGGGTTGCGCGTGGCGGCGGTGATGAAGCCGTGCCCCGTGGTGACCTCGTCGTGGTCGAGCAGGTTGGAGCAGCGGTGGTTGCCGACGCGGGTCCCGTCGGGACTGAGGGTCAGCTCGAAGTTCATGAGGGGGCGGGTGGAGATCACAGGGAGCATGCCTACGAGACAAGACAGAAAAGGTGCAATGTGATGTCTCGATTGTTGAGTTCAGTTATATCTTTGAAACGAGGAGAGGCGATGAAAATAAGAGGAGGAGGGCGAGGGAAAAGAGGCGAAAATGGAGGAAGGAACCCGGGAGTAGACAAGGCAGAAGGGAACTGATTAAAAATCAAGGAGGGAATGTTAAGCAGCGTGTGTGCTGGAGGGTTTCTCCGGCGAGGTTCGATACAACACAGCGTGATCTATATTCTGGCTGTCACGCTCCTGAGGATCCCAAGATGTGAATATTACACACACCGCATTACACTCTGCTTCATCTTGAGGCTGGAGCCCTGCCTCCAGCTCTACTACCTACCGTCCATGTGAGGCATGGTGACAGTAAGTTTGATGAGGTTGGGGTGTTTCGGGTCGTCCGCTCCTGTGTACCGCAGCTTGGCGGAGAACGGCTCGGCGCCAACTGTCCCCATCTTGCGCGGCTGGCACATACCTTCAGATGATAGAAGAGGGGAAGAAGAAGAGGAAGAAGAAGAAGAAGAGAGAAATGTTGAACTGAGAGCAGACTGGAAATCGATGCGGCGGGGGAAAAAGAAGACAAACTGTGCTGAGTGGTTCTGACTGAGTCTCAGTATCACTGCAGAAAGGAAAAATCCATACCCAGAGACCATATACACTGTTCCCTCAACCTGCCTCACATCCTTCTCCCCAAGTTAGTGATTTCCTACTTTTCCCAGAATGCCTTTCGACAGCTTAAGAGAACATGCTTGAACTCATTGAATTCAGGACATGTAAGTGGAGAGAGCAGCTCCTTTTTTTCACACTTTACTGCATTATTTCAGATATGCAATAAGATTAAACATTTTTGCTAATGCATCAGAAGACATGGACATTATGGTCATTATTCATCTTTTTTATATTAAGGGTACACAGGATTCGATTTTTTTGCAAAGGTTTAATGTTATGCTTGCGGCTCACATTATTCATGCCAATGTAATGATAATAAAAAAGTATTTGAAGAGAATGTCTTTGAAAGCAGCTTTACCATTAACATCACTTCAGATACTTTTTACTGAACACATGCTATCAGATTATGCATTTTGCTAATCTAACAGAGGAATGGAAATTATTCTTCTTTTTATGTTGAAGGAACATATGATTGAGGGAACATGGGGCTGTTTTCAGTTTGAAAAAAAATTACATTTTCGCACCACAGGGCGTGGGAACATAGTGTGGATCTGTCTAGAAAACAGGCACTTTTCTTCCATGCTGAGGGACTGACCCCTAGAACCTGGCATTTACAGTTGATGTTGTATATGGTGCAAAATGTATCCGCTATTACATTGTAGCTGCACTTGAAACATCTAGATATGATGTCATGCTGTCTATGTCTGACTTGCTGCCTGCAGCAATAAGAGAAATTCACCATTAAACAACAAAATGGAACCAAAAAATGCAAAGTGCATCGCCAATAGCTGTTTTTTAACAACGCTGAAGAGTTTTAGGCTGGATTTTTTTTCCTTCATGTGGTCTTATAGATGTTTCTTTTATGCAGTTTTCAAACCCTGCGTCTAGGCATGTTCCCCTATAGGTATGTTGTACATTCAAAAGCAAGACTCCTGTACTTTTATGATGCTGGCGAATAAAGCGAAGCTGGATCTTATTGCAGCATAGAGCAGAACCCCCCATTATATTCCTCTCCTAGAAAATTGGCAACCGAAGACACCGAGATGAACAATCACCCGTCTCTCCTCACCTTCCTCCTGGCTCACAGTCACAATGGGGCTGCTGAGCTCCAAACCCTCATCCCCATTGGAGTTGACGGCCCTGGCAGCGCACTGGACCCTGGAGCCGGCCTGGAAGTAGACCGAGTCCAGCGTGATCATCTTGGAGGACGTGAAGAAGGTGTCAAAGTCCGCCTCCCTCATGGGGCTGGTGACGCCGTCGGGACCGGCTGGGGCGCTGATGAGCCAGCGGTAGCGGGTCAGGGTGTCGTTGATGTGCTCGCTGACACAGATAGAGCCCGTCTTGTCGTAGTCTGGGTATTTTGAGTTGCAAGCCTGGGGGTTGATAAGGTGCATAGCAGCGGAGGGGGGTTATTGGTGAGCAGGGAGCGAGGAGTGATGGGAAATATACATTGGGTGCAGGAGGGGAAACAGGAGGAGACAGAATACAAAAGAGTGCACGCTTGTTGTCAGGAAAATCCAAATGTTGCACCATGTTACATTTGCCATCTTTTTAAATTGGCTGCATTCTTACTACAGCTTTTTAAAAAAACAGGGCGTGTGTGTATGTGTGTGTCAGAGAGAAAGACAGAGAGAAAGACAGATAGAGGGAGAGAGAGAGACAATAAACTGTGAAGCGTTTCTGCAGATATCCTTGTAAACCTGTTGACACTGCATCTCCCAGCGCCTTCCTGCAGCACTCAACACCTCATTTCAGACAAGACTATTTCATTTCGGTTCCCCAGGGAACTTCCTACTCAACTGACCACAAAGCAGGGGGAAAACGATCCGCATTCGAACACGCACGCACGCACACACACACAAAGAATTCCACTTACACACACACAACAATCACCTGAGAAGCAGAAGACTTAACACATCAGGAAAATCCATTTAAATGTCTTACTGAGCCTTGATTCAAGAGGGGAAGCTATTCTCCTGTGCATAAAAGCACAAGGTCTTTGGCCTACTAAACTGTGTAATGTGTCTTTTAAGGACAGTTGGCTGTGTCCCGGAGAGTTTAAGTTCGGCCAAAGGACAGTATGGGTCCTGGGGGATAACAATATACCCTTCATTCTCGCAGAATGGGCTCCTGATTAGATTTTGCTGGCTCATTACAGAAGGAGCCTACGGAGCTGACAGTCCACATGTTGTGCTCTGCCACAGTGACAGATCTCTTTATGTTGCCAGGGGACAGTGTTTTTGTGGAGCGAATATTCTATTCTATTCTATTCTATTCTATTCATAATAGGCCACCTGGGTCCTTTCCAAATAACTTACTAGCAATGTTGTCAAGTCCTCTTAATTCAAGAAGAATACTCTTGCCATTTAGCCCATTTCCTTCTGTCTACATCTAGTTTACATTTGTAAATAATGTTTTACATTTTTCCCATTTCTTCTCATTTTTAAAATGGCTTTGAAATGAACTACTGTCCCAGCTCACGAAGATGCCCTATATAAAAAGACATGGATGCGACAATAAAGTTGGTAAGGTGACTTTTTTTTTTCGTTGGGATTATTTTAATTTCTTCCTGTGGGTGTCGGGAAGTAGAGCGTAACCTAATCACAAAGGATGTCAGCGATTGGTGAAAAAAGTTTTTGCCTGCATCCTATGTGTACATCGTGAGATGCGCGCCCCCCAGCCCTGCTCCATCTAATCAAAGAGCCTGGAATATTCTCCGGTCCAGTGAGAGGTCTGCGAACGCACCGGCTGTTATGAAAACACTCAACTTGGGTGAAATGAAATAACAGTGAGGCAGAAACTTTGTTTACTTTGATTCAAGTCTGTGGAAGTTACTTTTCATACTGCACAAAAACAAATGGCGGAAAATGTTTCCTTCTGAAGGTAGGAAATGAGCCCTGATATCTCCAACTACAAATATCTGCCTGTGTTCACACAGAACCAAGAACAACATAAAGGAGAGGAGCAACCTAGAAAATTGGCACACATTTAAAGGACCACCACCACTACTACTACTACTACTCAGTTTTTCCCTTTACGAATGTCTGCTGGCAGAACTGATAGGTGGAATGAAACATAAATGGGCTCCAGGGTATAGTAATAAAGTGGCGTTATTCAGTGAACATAATAGATCCACGATATAGCCTCTGTCTAATGGGAGAGATAAACATTGGAATATATTATTGTTGTTGTTACATTTTGTTGTGGATGGTTTAAACATTTTTATTGAGTGTTTTTGTGGCTTCAAGCGTTACCCATTAGCTGACCCTGTTGACTGCTATTCATTTAGCTACCTGCTCGCTAATTAACTACAACTCTGCCCAAGTGGATCGCCTCCAGAGATAATGGTCATGCATCGATTTCACTACAGCCGAGTGAATCATGCTACCTCGTGTCAATAAACCCAAACATCCAAAAACATGGGTTTAATGCTTATATGCATTATAAAGTTAGTCTTTCTTAACATTTTATGGCAAGATGAGAGCAATGAAAGACAAATATGAAAACTTTAGCAGTCTAGCAAAAGTGTTTGGATAGGAATCTATGAGGGCGGCATGGTGGTTCAATCGATAGCACTAGGACCCTGGTGGTTTCCGTGTTTGCATGTTCTCTCCTTGTTTGCATGCATTCCAGCCCACTGTTCAAAAAAATGAGATGAATTGGTAACTCTAAATTGCCCATCATTGTAAATGTGTGCGCGAGTGTGACTGTATGCACTGCAAAAATGATAACTAGCAATTGTTGATATTATAAGTTTTCAAATTAATCTTAGAAATAGAACTTGTCTGTCCAGCAAACATCTCTCTATTGTTGCACTAACAAGTAATTTCAAATCAGTATGACAAGGATTTTTGAGTTGCAATTACTGCTTCTATGTGCTTCTAGCTACGTCTGTTGCTAGAAGAAAAAAGGAATGAAAACAGACTAAACACATACACAGATACATACGTGCTTTGTGTGTCTGTGGTAAATCTTAGTAAAGTCACATCAGTAGACTGTAGTCAGCGTTTTCGTTTTTACAGTGTGTGTTCGCCCTGTGATGGACTGACGATCTGTGCACGCTGTTTCCCTGCTTTCTTTCTGCCCACTGCATGCTGGGAAAGGCTCCGGCCCACCCACGCGGGCATGGAAAATTGGATATGAGCGATGAATCTACGAGCGACGGCCTTGTGTGTACCATACCATTCGGTTTCGTCATGTCAATTTGTTTTGGCACAGACCCTTGTCTTCATGCATATCCACTCTTAGCGATCAGACTGACTCACTGTGACACAGATAACGGGGTAGCCGGCGGGCGGGTGGAGGTTTCCCGGTGTCCTGGCCACGTCGTCGTAATGCAGCAGCGACACCACATGAGGCAGCGAGGGGAAGGTGACATCGGCCATGCTGTTGGTCTCCTCGATGTAGACGATCGCTCTGGTTACCTGTTCCAACAAAAAGGCGTTGGAGGCGAATGAGCAGAGAATACTGACGCAATACTTGTAACACACTTCCTGTCCTGTGTATGGTAAAAGCCCCATGTATGAATACCACTGGATGATGATAAGCCAGGTTTGCCTTACTGCCTTGGTTGCTTTTTAATTTTTAATATCATTTTTATCCTTTATATATAATGCTGTTGCCACTTGTCGCTGTTTATTGTTACAACTCTGGTGAGGGCTATGCAGAAACGTGTTGCTTTTACTAATGAACAGTTCCATCATCCCTTCCCTAATGTTGCAGAAGTCCTTATCTGCACCATTATTCTTGAACCAGGACACCTGCCACAAATTTATATCACCGAGATAAACAAACTATACGGCTCCCGGTTGAAATGGATGTAATAATGTTTATTGGAAGATTAAAATCTCATAGTTCTCATAATTCATGGCTTCTCACTTTTTTCCTTCGCTCATTTTCTTTTCTCTCACTCACTGTGTTAGTTCCTCTCTTTTTTTTTTCCAAGACTATCTATTATTTACTATGAAATGTTTGCAGCATTTTTTGTCAGCAACTACAGTAAAGTGCTGCTGTTGTTTGTGCCAGGTCGCCCATGCAAAAGAGATCCTTAATCTCACCGGGGCTGACCTGGATAAATATAGGTTAACTATTAAAAAAAATGGTTTCTGAGCTGTTTACTTTGTCATCACGCTAACATGAATCCATAACTGTCAGGTCAGATTTTCCGGGATGGCTGTATGACAGTCAGTTGTGAGTGTGTTTTCTGACCTGAGTTTCAGCCACCATGTTTTCATCGGGCTTCAGGTGGAGGGTGAAAGCTTCCCTCATCTCTCTGACGCCATCATACAGCACCTCCACCTCCACCACATGCTCCTTCTCCCCCTGCTTGAACTCAATGTCTAGAAACACACACACACACACACGCACATAAATCATGAAAAACAAAGTTTCACATTCACTCAATTTATATATAAAACACACATTACAGTGCGATCAATACAATAATCCATAGCTCACGACCAGAATCAAGTATTACGCATGGATGCTTCTGATTGCTTGGGGATTCAATTATTTTCATAGTTTAACAGAAAGTGTGGACCTTTGCGGAAATGCTAGAATAAGCTGTTGATAAACTTTCCTGGGCAGTTCCTGTAGGTTAAAAGCATGCACACACAAACACACACACACACACACACACACAAATAAAGCAGTGACCCTCATCTGTTGACTCAGAACAAAATGTCATAGCACTAGACAAATTAACTGTGTGCTCTTATGTAACAACAAAAGCAATAAATGAACCTGGATGGCAAGACAGGGTTCTCTCGCACTTTTTTTTTTTTTTGCTGCATTTCGTCTTCACAAAAATGAAGTGTAGAGCAGTTTAGTCCAAATCATACTGCATCGAAGGAGCTCATCACTTAGCCAAAAAGCATTTCAGGCTTCTCTGTGCATAGTACCACAGGTGGTCTATCCTTTTTGCGAATAAGTAATACAGTTATGCATTAGAAATGGCCTGCACAGGGAAAATATTGTGCAAAATGAGAAATTCAATGCCGTATGAGTCAAAACCACTGGGACATTTGCACCATTTGAATGGTGGAAGGGCAGGTATAATTTGAAGAGAATGAACATATTCATATATATTTCAAGCCTTAATTAAGCTAAGAGAGTTGTGCTCTAAAGCTGAGACCGGCGCATAAGACGGAGAGGGGAGAGAGGAGGATTTTACCCTGCTGACAAAGCATGGAGAATATTGATTCAATTAAAATTTACATGAACCTCCATTGGACTATTGTAGGAATTACCTTTCCCACTTCTGGGCTGAAATTAAAAATCAATGACCCCCCCCACACACCTACACTCCCCACCCCCTACCAAAAAAAGAGAGAAAATTATCCCTATGCCCATTTCTATTAATCTTGAACATTTCTTTAGGGAGACCGGTTTCATAGTTGATCAAACTTTCTCTGAAACTTTTTATCTTATACTGGCTGATGAAAATACATCAAGAACAATCATCAGGCAGTTGTCTATAAGCCACGCAGTGAGCGTCGTGCAAACAAGAGGGCATTCAGTGGAGGCAGACCTCCACCAGGGTCACAGCTGGAAGTTACGACCCTGTTCGGCCAGTTCTATCGGCCCTGCTTGTGCTAAGTCCCGCCCCTTTTCAGCTATTTTGTTGTCATAGGACACGCCCCTTTTGCTCTCTGAGCGTGGAAAGCACCAGATTTTGTGATGCTATGTAAATGCATGTAGAAACTATGGCCCTATTTGTACTAAGCCCTGCCAGTAGACCTTTTACACAGCAACAATTTTGACATGAAATAGCAAGGTAAACACAGGTGTTACTAATGACAGTAATGAAGGTTCAGGTCCATTTAGGTATAGCAGAGCCTGAGTCCCAGTATTATCCATGTTGGCTCACTGGAAAGGCTCTGGGCCACTTATATGGAACAAAACCTTCATTAATGTCATTAGTAACACCTGTGTTTACCCAACGATTTCATGTGGAAATGGCCACTTCTTCGCCTTAGAACATCTTAGAACTCTGACAGTTCTAAGATGATCTGTGTGAGGTTTACCTTGAGATATGGGGTAGTAGTCCTCTCCTGAGACAGCCGATCCGTCTTTGGTGTGAACACGGACCAGCGACACCTTGGACGTGTCGCCCAGTCGCACCAAAGGAATCTTCACCGTGGTGATGGTGCCCGCCTCCTTGGGCTCACTGACACTGAACTTGGTCTCCGCAAAACGAATTATGGACTCTGAGGTGCAGAAATGGGGAGCAAACATCATGAAAGACTGCTACATACAGTATTGTCTAATCATAAACAATCAGACATTCAGGATCCAAACCTTTGCAGGCAAACTTTTGATGCAGTGGTAAATAAAAACTGGTAAACTATAAGTTCCAGTCAGGGATCATCAGTAAAGCTACTATGATCTCTTGTATGCTTTTATTACATTGTATACTTTTATTACACTTTGTACATTTTTCCATTGTTTATTTTCAGCGTTTTCTTTTCTTTTCTTGATATGTAGTGTTATGTAAGTTGCACTGTGATAGTGAATCACCATTTGAAGTTAATTTCCACCATAATGCTGAATCATTGCCTTAATGGTAGAGACTTATCCCATTGTGTATACTTAGATGATGCACTAGGTTTATTATTGTTGTTAGTGTCAAGGGTTTGTGAACAATACATGCTTTTATCTCAAGCAATTGATGTAATTGTGCTTTGCTCTTATGTTGGGATTTCCTCTTCAGGGATAATAGACGCATTCAACTGAAGCAATTTAGAAAAGTGGTGAGTGTAAAATTATTGGATTAGTCTTGTAATTAATCCTTGCCATAGTCCTTGACTAGGTGTGAGTAATTAATAATCAGGATCTTGCCAGTACTTATTTCTGCTCTGAGTGAAATGTTGTCACTGTATCCTGCAATGTCTAAAACATCAACCAATGCAGATAGAACTGTCATATTCCAGACGCCTTTGTCTTTTCTCCTTGCCTTTTTACAAAGAACACTATAAACAAAAATCACATTTTCAAAAAATCTTTGATTTATACTTTTAGACCCTGTCCTTATATATCTTGCATCACTTTGATACAACTCATTATCAGATTTATTTCAGTCAAAAAAGGTGGCTAAAGGTGGATTTATCCTCCGCTATAAACCTGACTCCTCTTCCTCACATCTCCCCCTGCATCATCCCTTCCTCGTCTCACTCCGCTCTTTCCACTTACTGTCAGCTGTGTCTGTTATTTTCACCAGGGTCTCATTCAGAGCCCCCACTGATGCGCCAAATGGCGAGTCGCTCTTCGGGTTCCCCAGGACTAACCGCAGCTCCTCTCCTTCCTCATACAGCGTGTCGTCAACCAGCGACAGAGTGCACAACTTCTCGGCCTCGCCTGAAGTATACAGCAACAGTGATGAAGGGAGAATGTCGAGAAATTGAGGTGGAAGAAAGGACAGGAGATATTTTATGATCATCCTTTTCTCCTTTACAGTCTATAACTTCTTATTTATATCATTATCCCTCCACCTTATCCAGTTCCTCGAGGATTTATGGTAGCCTTTTGCTCATATGCTCTAAAAGAAATGCCAGTGTGTAACAGCAAATGCAGTAAATGTGTGGGAAAGTCAAACTTGCAAACCCTTGCAGTATTTGCAAGGAATTGTTGACTGTGCAAAAAAATGGCATGGTCACTAAACTGCAAATTCCTGGAGGAGCTGCTTATTTAATTAAGAGCGTGCAGATACCAGGAGTAAAATACATACTGTATATATATATAAATACATGTATGCATATATATATATAAAAACAACACAAAAGGCCATGTCAGGACAGTCGAATTGTTGAATCTGTGTGATTTAAAGTACCTGGTAAGAAGGTGATGATAGAGGCGTCGGTGTTGGGTCGTTCATTGAAGTCGATGGCGACCTGTGCAGAGCCCTGCCGGGTGTAACAGCGAACGGTGGACTTGTGTCTGATGTCCCCGCTGCGGTACACTGTCACCGAGATCTGACCATCACTCTCCTCTCCAGAGTACACCGGATCACGGAACTGCACCTTTGGCACTGTCAGTCATCAGGATGGTTAAGTCATCACACATGACACTTAAAACTCATAGTGAGAAAGGCAATAATAACATCAGGGTATCAGTGGGCTTCACAAAGCCAAATTTAAGCCTCTTTAAGACCTTTTGAATTCTGCCTGGATTGAATTTAAGAGCGATTTAAGAGACAAAATAAAGAAGCAAAGCTGTCAAAACAGTCCTATTTCTGACTGAACAAAGATGATGAAAGTTTTGAAATTATAAATGGGCAGTTAAAGAAAAATCACAAAGGGAAATTAATTGTCAAGGGACATAACTGTGATTAATAAGGCAGATACTATGAAAAAAAAAACATGTTTTTCAAGAGTGGACATGCAGCACAAAGATACTTGTCACTGGATGGTAGAAAAGAAGAAAACCAAAGTGTATTTAAAACATTTTAATACTTTTGTTGACTTCAGACTTTTTGAGGTGCAGATGAATTCACCAATCTTTTTTCCCCCCATCACTTACAGTCAGACACGGAGTCATTGATGAAGACAGTCGCTTTCCCAGGTTCTCCCAGAATGCCGTTCACTGGCATGCGGAGGACCAACTCAAACATCTCCGTCCCCTCCAGCTCAGGTTGTCCCAGGTCATCTAGGATGATGACCCTGAATGTCTGCATGCTGACCCCAGGGGCGAAGTCCAGGTTACGGCTGATGCCTACGTAGTCAATGCCAGCTGGAGGAAGGAGTGGGAAAGAACAATGATATGGGACATAAGA
>OMLF01056004.1:9712-23469 GCA_900302615.1 Holocentrus rufus
GCCCTAATGGAGGCTGACACCTCGAGACACACTGCTGATGTACAGGATACACTCTGCACAAGCAAGCCGCTACCACCGTCGACTGATGGGCTGAGAACCGCTTCGTTTTGCTCAAAAAGTTTCAATGGAGAACACAGAAGTGAGTTTCCAGTATAGATACATCCATGCAAATTTAATGTAATCCAGCATTTATATTTTAGGTATTTAATGTAAAGCTAAAAGGCCCGTTACATACTCTAGGCAAGGCATACAGGGGGTTATGCATTTTTGAGAAGTAAAGGCAAAAACTTGCAACTCAATATCATCATCTACTGCAATGCCATGTGTGTCAGATAGGGGCACTAAATCAAAATTAACTGTAACTACTTGCAACTACTCAGAGAAGAGGATGTCATTTCACTTGTTCCTGTATGGCAAGAGTGCAAGATTTTGAAGAGAATTTGGCAGAATTGATTCATAACAACTCTTTTTTTTGCATCATGTACAATAAAGCACACATTTCTACACAGCAGCCATTTTCAAATCTGCACCTTTAGAAGCCAATCTACGTGCTATGTGTGCTATGTAAGCCAAACCCTTGCACAGGTCAAGAGCTTGCATTTGCTTGTGCATGCACGGGGTATGTGACAGGCCCTAACCTGAGGAACTCACAGTGAGCTGGTGAGCTTTTTGGCAGGGCCTAAATTCTCATAAACATGTCCAAAATCCAACCCAGTCAGCCAAGTCTGGTGATATCAATTGATATTGTGGAGGAAGCTAAAAATATTATTGATGATAATGCCAAAGCAATTATCAAGACTAAATACCACAATTAAAAAGTCGCCACAAATCTTTATTTTTTTATACTGAGAGATGCTAAATATTGAATGTCTGCCCATTTGAATGTACATGACACCAGTGAAACACAGCATCTTGCTCAAGGACACCGAACCTTGCTCAAGGGCACTTGAGCACAGCATGATGCATATATGTGCTGATGGACACGCTGACTGCAGCAGGGTTCAAACCTTTGATCTGTCAGTCACGCACTGGCCTTTTCCAGCTCCCCGCCACCCTACTGCCCTCATTACAAAGACACATGGTGATTAAAAAAAGTGTATGATGTTCGATTCTCAACATAGATGTTAAGTATGACTGGGAAACATTTGAGAATAGAGGTTCCTCTCTTGTTTCGCCCCGCTTTTAACATTAAAGAAATAGAACAAAAAAGCACAGAAATGGATCTTTGCAGGTGAAAATTTGAACTGCTAATCACAGAAACCTCACAGAAATGTACACAGGACAGAGGGCTTTTGTACTGTTATTTTAATTCGTTGAAAACCCACTTGTTAAGCGATGATATCATTAGTGACAACTTGAGAAGATTCAACTATTGCCCTGTCTGCATCAAAGTGGGTCCTACCCTCTCTTTTTAGCATGTCCGGGGAAGTGAACAAGCACGTTCTCCTTTTGTTGAGCACAAAACTGATTCTCTCACACTCAACACAAACACACACAAAATGACACAGAAGCACACCAAAAATCATCCAAGGACATCTGATGCACATCTCAGTCCTTAACACACAAGAGAACCGAGCACAAAGAGCTTTCAAGAGAGACTTTACAAAGAATCTGACATCGTCTCCTCCTCCAACAATCCAGACAACTGCGATCTGAACATTTACGAGTCAATCTCTGTGCTTTTACCAGCAACCAGTAACATACCAGCAACTAGAATTGAAGTCAATATTTCACTTTGGTTACATTTCTTTTCATTTTTGCCTTTGCCACCAGAATTCAAGCATTCCACCGGCTTGGCATTTTCACGTTTATCTGCAGCTTTACAAGGCTTATATGAAAACAACACGACTTGTAAATCTTGCTAATGTGTGAAAACAATGGAGTCTGAAAGATACTGCCATAGCTTAAAACCTCGAAATAAAAGTAAATGAGATAATGCAATTAAAAACAAACAAAAAGAGTGCTCACATCGTGGAAAAGGAAGAAATGATACGCGGCTTATATGCAAAATGTACAATGAGATTTGTCGCACAAGGCCACTAGAAAGACGCTTTCTTTATTTGCTTTTGTGGTAACCTGAAACAATAGCTTGTTAGCACATCTATTGATGTTAATGGAAAACCAAAGGCTCTCAGCTAGCTAGTGAACAATGAAAGATGCCACTTGATGAGCCAGTGGAGAGACTGTGAGGTATCTTCCTTGCTCTCACTCTAAATTCAAATTCATTCACAGAGCTCTTTGCTGGCACGATATGATTTCATTAGGCTGTGCAATTATTGCTAAAGTGATAATTACAGTTATTTTGCAAGATACTGTAATCTAAATTTATTCAACATGATAATTAGTCTTGTTGATTCAATGAACAACATTTTACTGCACTTTTGCATCCTACTTCAGCATCTTGACAATGCAAGGCTTCGTTACTTATCATGTAAATAAAAACTGTGATGTGTTATAATACACTATTACTTGTGCAACCCTAGCTTTCATAATATATATATATTTTTTGTGGAAAGGGCCTGTGCTCTCCCAATGCTTCATGCACTTGCAGATGCTGCTGTGAAACAAAAACGTGGTAATTATTTGCAATTCCAAAGTCACTACTTTGCCGCCTCCCTGCTATGCAAGGTTAGCTTTAACAGCTACAACTCTGCAGGCGCAGGGCAGTTACTACTCTCTATCGACACGTGTAAGCATCGCACCACATAATCTGTCTGTAACTTATGGACTGGTCACTGCCTGGCACTTCATATTCAGCGCTCGTGCTCAATCTGTCTTAATCTGCAAAGCCTCCATTAACAGGCACCGCATGATCATGAATGGTGATGATGTGAGGGGTTTTGTGTCCCAATTCAAGTGGCAAAGCAACTGAACTGAGCGGGCTTTAGCAGAATGGTGTCATGCAGTATCAAGAATGTATTGATTAATGTTTTATTTATTATTTTTACGAGCAATCGATTAATCTTTCTGTTTATGAAATGTCAAAAATGATAAATGCCCATCACAAGTTAGCAGAGCCCAAAGTGATAACTTAAAATTGCTTGCTTAGTCTGATCCGCTGCCAAAAAACACACCAGAAGATTGCATTTTATCATGACATGAAATGGGGCAAAACATAAACATCTTAGCCTTTGTGAAGTTATAACCAGCAAATGTTTGATTTTAGTTATCAAAATTGAAAAAAATGTAATCTTCAGTGTCATGTCAATTGTAGAAATTGTAATTTTTTTGTCGATCCAGTAGTTGAGGAATCGACTAATCATACATGAATGAAACTTTGACAACTACTTAGTTAGAGTCAAGCTGGTAATGGAATTAATGCAACAAGTAGTTGCCGGGGCATGACAGTCACGAAAAGTTAGCTACCGAGGATGGAAAGCAAACTGTTGATCAGAGGGTCTGCTAGGATTTCATGGCCGCTGGGGCAGCAGCGGTAGGAAGCAAAGTCTCTGGGGTTGGACAAACAATAAAGGCTTGCCGTTTGGTTAGAACAAAGGCCTGTCGTTTGTTTTTGTTGTTGGTGGTACTTTTTTTTTTTCTCCCTTGTAATCTGCACGTCCAGATGGCTAGATGACTTTCCCCTCACAGCATCGTTAAAAGCAAAGCACAGCTGGCTGGCAGAGAGCGAGCAAGACCAGGAGGAGAGAGAGAGAACAAGAGAGAGAGGCAAACGACAACAGGAGAATGAGAAAGTGAGAAAGAAAGACAAAACCCCACAAAGTAAGAAACAGTGAGAGGGAGTGAGAAAGAAGGTGAATGAACAACAGAACACGTACTGAGAGATTAAGAGACCGTGAGACCGTTAGATAAGTGTCTCTTACCCAGATCTGTGTTGGGCCCCGCCAGCAGCTGTCTGAACTTGTCCAGGCGGGAGGCTTCCCTCTCGGTCATGGCCGGGGTGCCCGATGTGTTTTGGTCGGCCATGCGAGCCACGAGGGGGATGACGGGCGGCCGGTGGGGCAGAGAGCGCTGTCTGTGGAGGGCTGCGCGCTCACCTGCTGCATCTGGTGGGTGGACAAACAGAGGAGAGACGGGATAGGTTAACAAAAACAGGCTCACAGTGACAACAGGGTTTTCATGTGATGGGGTACGCCCTCTTGTGGCCATACTGGAGAACCACAACTCGTTACAGTGACTGATGAAAACAGCTGACTGCATATGTAAACAAGGCGGTGGTTGGGGAATAATTATTTCATCAACTGATTTTGTGTTTAGATGGTGGCAAGTTTTTATTTTCTCAGCTAAGTGTAGCATCTGATCACCTTAACTACTACTGTCTACATCTGATTTTAAAGCTACATGCGGCAATTTCGCCAGTTTAGCTGCTCAAAACAAAGCCAACACAGGCTGTATTTGTATTATACGAAAGAATATTGCTTCTATTTCTATTTATTTTGATAAACTTCCGATGAGCAGGAAAGTGTCCAAACCAAGCTGCGGCAAGTAGCTGCACAATAACGTTGTTCTATTATGCTGCACTCTTAATTAGCTTGCTGGCTAGTTAGCTAGCTACCAAAGCCAAAAAAAATGCTTTTTCAAATGATATTTCTTAAGCCCCGCCCCTAAGAGTTGGAGTGCTTTAGGGTAATACTGGGTCAAAGACAAGGCCGTTTACTAAAATATGTGACAGGAAATTTGGTAGCCTTCAGCCATGTGTTTTTGTACTTTTACCAATTGGCTACAACATATTTAGCCACTGTTAGTGATTGGACATTTCTGCAATGGACCTTCAAGTTAAAAAATAAGATTAACACCTATGGTAAAGGTGAGTTTAATGCAATTTGGTGGGTTTCATTCTCAATTTAATGCAGTTTTTAATTTTCAAAGCCTTTAAAGTGCATGTGTATTTCTCATGTGAAAACCTGTCTTGATAAACTTGGTAAACTACATGAACATCTGTCCAGCTACCAAAGTCCTGCAGTTTGTCTTATCATCAAAACACAAGCAAGGAAAAATAAAAACGCAAAAGGTTGGAACATAACATGATTAGTGGAGGGAATTATGGACTGAAAAGACTTTTACACACTCCTATTTCTCATCCACAGCAATGTTTTTCCGCCGAGTTGTTACTATAGTTACAGCTGCAAGCAGCCAACCATGTGCAGATGACGCTGTCCCACCGAGCACACCCCATTGAAAAGAAACTGGGCAATATCACTTACACACCAGTTCACTCACTGTGCCCATTTATTTTTACAGTCTGTGCTTCTGTCACAGTGAAAACAAGTTAACAAAATAATAATGAAATATTACAGTTAGACCACGCAGGGTAGCAGGAGCCCTGCGAACAGCAATGATAGACTTTCTCAGAGCTGGGGGGAAAACCATGAAACATCCAGTTAGAGTCACACAAAAAAACCCACATGGCAAACAAGGAAATTGGAACGCTGCCTTTTTTGATTTCCTCTTTAATTTTCACAAGAGCAAATAAAAAGCCGCAAAACTGTTCTCGACTGCTTTATTTGCACTTGTGAAAATTAAAAAAGATTATTAAAGCCAGCGTGGCAGCTTCTTTGTGATGGAGCCCTTTGTGTGATTTTAACAATGAGCCCTTTTTATTGTAGTTTTAATTAACTTTTGACTTTTTAAGTGCTATAAAAAGGAAAACAGGCGCAGCAAGACAAAGTTAGCAATGTACACTGCTCTGACACCGTGTACTGCTTCGAGTTGTACAAGTGAGGAAGGAAAACACATGCACGGATACACACACACACACAAACACACAAACATACGCAGACAGCACTCAGACAGCTGGAAAGCAAACCTCCATTACAGACAATTACAGTAGCACAGAGTGTATTTTTGCTAGACAGCTCAGAGGACTGCCAGAGGCTGGAGAGAGCCCCCTGGCCACTGCTTCTCTCCGTGTGGAGGTGTGTGTGTACCTTTAGCTCAGTTAAATCCAGTGCAGTGTGTGTGTACATTTATGTGTATGTTCTGTGAGAGAGTATAGAAAGAGACAGTCTGGTCTTGGTTAATGAAAGCCTTGCTGTGTGCTATTATCTAATAAGACTGGGGCAACTTGGTCCTCACCGCTCTCCGCTGTAGTCTCACACACACCAGAGGGAAAAAAAGGAGAGGAGGAGGCCAGCAGCCCGCCTTTCTGCATCGTGCACGTCTCTGTGTTTACCTAAATGCCAGAGCGTTGTGTGTGCACATATAAAACCCCGGTGTCTGAGAGCCTCTGTGCTTTTGCTGCTCGCTCGGCGTAGGTGCAGTCGGTGTCATCTTGCATATCCACATATCCACACACAACGTGACAGCGCATGCTAGTCTAACTGTGTCTCCTCCGAGGAGATAAGGAGCACTGCCAGAAGGCAAGGAACTGCCTGCGTTATCTGTAGCCTAAACACAGCAACAGGCAGAGAGGCAGACAAGCAGGCAGACAGGCAGATGACCTGCCAGACAAGCCAGCAGACATCCAGGCGTTCGACTCAATAACAACACGGCGTACAGCTTCTGCTTCTGCCGCTGATGTCACACTGTAAAAGGCTATTTGTTCACCAGGCATATCTCCTCGCAGCGCTGCCTTCCTCTCCTTGTTTACAAGGTAGAGGATGCTCTCCTGCACAAGGCGAGAGTACAGTATGTCTCTGTGCTCTACTTTGAGTTAAAAACATGAAATAATAAAACAGCGCTTGAAATATGTATGTATAAGCAGCCACATAGCAACAGTGCAAGCCATGACCCCTGGCAGTGTTTCTGGGTTAAAAAGAGGTGATCGGTGTATACAGCCTCTAAAGAAAAAAGGAATATTGAGTGAGTGAGTGAGTGAGCAAGCTTCAAAAAAAACCTCTAAATCTGCTTGTCTTTTCGCTGAATGTTTCACCCAGCAGCTTCTGTAATTCTACACACAAAGTAGCACTGAGAACAGCTAAGGTGACACAATTCTGTGAAAAATTCACATTAATTCGGGTAGTAAAACTTATTCTTGGCAGGGACATTTTTGGCAGTTTAACCAGCCCCTGGCAGGTGAGCCAGAAAGTTAATTTTGGACCCTGGATGATAGAGCGCACTCACCTTTAGGCGAGCCAATGGGAGCCTCGCTGTGTGACTTGACCAGACGGCCGTCGCTGTGGGGGCTGGTCTCCGAGGCAAACGACAACTCCGGGCTGGTCACGTCTCCCTCCTCCCCTCTGTCCTCTTCGTCTTCCTCCTCCTCCTCTTCCTCCTCCGCCGGCTCCTCCTGGGCCTCCTCCTCTTTCTGTTCTGGCTCTGTTGTATCATCTTGTCTCTGTCTTTCCTGCTGCTTGCTGTGGTTCTCGATCACCTGAAAAGTGAAACAAAATCAAAAAATGACCATCACGTTTTGAGAATTTCAGGAGCAACATATTAAGCTCTTTATAAAATGTTTTAATTATCCTAATATAATCAATGATGTAGTCAAAGTCACACAATGCATCTTCTCTCCCCAAAGCATCGATGGATGCCCTGTTCCTATTTTTTTACAAATGAGTTGGCTGATCTGCTACTACTCACCCATATTGCAATTACCGAAGTCAAATAAATTGAGTCTCGAGCTTTTAACTTATTTGTCTGCAGTTTGTTTACATTTAGACTCAAAGTCAGCGGTGTAGACGGCATCCAGCTATCATGATGCTCTGCACAGATGCATGGATGCTGTTCGGTGTTACAAGCACATGCACATTATAAGACTACGTAAATCACTACAACAAGCAATTTTTATGCAGATGTTTGTGTAGGCAGTTCTAGCTGGATCTAAATCTGGTCAAAATTCAGTGGTATAATTTTATTTCAATCCTTCTAAAAAGTACCAGCATTCAACATCAGTATTTTGTGTTTTTAAGAGACTTGGATCTGGTATTTTAGATGTTGGCAGCATAACTTTTTAGCATTTGTTAAGAATAACAGTGCAGCTCAGTGGATCTGACAACAAGCAGCCTGAAAAATCCGTTTCCCTATATATAGTCGGCTATGTTGCGAAACAGGAAGTTCTTTGGAAGACGACAATAATAGTGCAGCTGCTTTTGGTTGGACTGAAAGAACGGCCATGTCATGGTACAACAGGGTGGCACAGTGAGCAGGGCCTTCAAATCAGAGGACCTGAGTGCAGCCCCCTGTGACACTGACTCTTGTCCTTCACCTTATTGGCCGTCTCCATGACCACCTCGATGTTGAGGTTCTGTGCAGCCATGGCCAGCAGCTCGTCGTCATCATCCCCGACGTCCCAGGCATCGCTGGTGATGCTTTCAAACTCCTGAAAGGTGGTGGCTTTCTTCGGCTTGCCTGGCGTGGCCGGAGGCGGCTTGCTGCCCGCCTTGATCAGGCTGCAAAATGGGTAAGGGAAGAGGGAGGAGTAGAATCAGATGAGAAAAAGTGAGGGGGGCAGAATGTTAAAGAGGGAGAGGGAATTAGCAGGAGGAATGGGGCGGGACAGGGAGAAGAGGAAGGGGAGTTAAGGTGGACAAACAGACGGTGAGGGATAACAGGGAAAAAGAGACATGGAGGCACGGTAAATCATTTTGACAATGACAGGTGCGCAAACAAAAGAAAGAAAAAAAAAAACTCCTTTGGTATCCAAAAGTTTGACAATTAATTAATCAACATTCGGCCTGAGCGAAGCCCATAAGATATTCACATTTTAAACACTGAGTGGCTTTTGACAGCTCCTCCAATAATGACAGAGGATCCTGACAATGAAACAAATTCCACCGAGACAAGTGTGCGAGTCAGCACCAATTCACACGACTCTTCATCTCAAACAGTTCAATATATAAAAAAAGAAAAGGGGAAAAAAATCGGTCTCTCACGCCTAACAAGATTGAATCTGGCCATGTTCAAAAGACAAGTTTCTTTGTGCTGCAAGGACACCTTTCCATTCAGTGAGAACAAAAAAATGCTACTGTACAAAAAAATTCAATTAAACTCAACCTTTCTTTTTTTTATCATGTGGTGTAGAGAAAGGGGAGAAGTGGAAAGAGGGAAAAGGGGGAAGAAAGGGAAGAACGCACTCTGATTTCTTACAAAGACAAGGATTACCATAATAAAGAGCAAGACTTGTTCATATTAGCCTGCTTCTATCATAACTTAGAGGAAACTAAGGAGTTTGAACTTATACCCTGACAGAAAAACAAGAAAATTAAATTCAACCCGCTGTGGAAATCTGCGTGATTAAACATCAGTCAGAAGAGAGAAACGTGTGTGTGTGTGTGTGTGTGTAAAGCAACATTTGCAAGTCAATGGGTATGCAAGAGCAGCAAGGTTACAAACCCCACCTAAATGAAGCACAACTAGGTTTCGTTTAAACAGGTAAAAGCATGAGGCCTGTAAGAGTTCACCTACATTGTCAGTTTGGTATTCTAAAGTTATTAACTGGCCTGTATCAGTTTAATCAGCTGAACTATTTTCACTTTGCTCAGTAGTCTTTTTACGACAAGGGAATTAAAAATAGGGGTGGTACAGTCAGCTATCCGATCAAAAAAGCTGATTTCCCAGCAGTAATAAAAGGAAGTTTCACATTCCAAAACTTGAACCTGTGCTTCTTACACGCCTTCCCTCTCTGAAAACTTTCTTCAGATATAATTTCTTAGCTGGACATAAAAAAATTCAATTTGCCACAAGCGGCGCTAAGTAATATGCTGTAGCTTTGGCCATAATTACTCCACATCTGAATATTATTGTTCTCAACAACAAATAACTCAATATGTGACCTGAAAATTGATATACAAGAAAACAAAGATATATAGTCAAAAGTGTACTAGGACCCAAAATCAATCTTTTTCTGTACCTGTACAGATTTTTATTCTACACTCAAAATGATCAAACTCATTTGCATACATTTCCTGCCTTGTGTAGGTACCATGTAATCCTACACAAAAGAACCCTGTACCCTAGGCAAATAAACAAACAAGGCTTGACTAGTTATGCAGCATAACCCGAGTGCTGTGGCCGTGATTACAAGAATTTCCAAGAAGTGAAAATAAATAAACTGAGAGCATGCCTTAGTTCCTTAAAGCCATAGGCCTTGTCATGTATCAACTGGATTTTCAGGTAGGTTCACTTCCCCCAGCAGAGTATATGAAAGGCCTATCAGTGCAAAGACATGATTATCAGTATGAGGCTATAGGACAGGTCTTAAATCCAGTTCTAGTACCTTCTCCTCTTATTGCATATTCTGCAAAAAAATGTCTTTTTCTGAATCCTAAGGGTCCACTGTGTGAAAAGCTTGAATTTCCAATGTGCCAACTTTTGAGGAACTATGAGAAACAGTCATATTTTTAGCCTGATGGCAAAACATTTTGACAGTATCCAATAGGTTTCAAAACATTTTTATAAGTCCAAGAGATCTGAGAATTTTGTCAAAGGCATGTAAGTCCTTCAACTGATCTGAAAACATGAAAATCACCAATACTGGAGATCTGAAGTTTTCACCTGATAGTAACAATGTGTGATCCACTAAGCCACCTATGACAAACTGTGGTGGAGGAATGCTGTACGAATAACAGGTTAAAGTGAATGGCGTGCTGCCTGATGCACCACATGCATGCTGGTTTTACCAGAGGGCACAAATATTTATAAGTAAAATCAACAGCTTATATAGGCTTAATTCTGCTGGTAACTAAGGAAACATTAGCCTGCCAGATTTAACATGGAGTGTGATGTTTTTCCCTGTACAATAACAAAGAGAGAGAAGACACTATGGGTCTACCATTTGGCCTAATGCAACCCAGATTTAGGCTAACCCCACCTGTGAATCTAAACTCTTGTAAATTTAACAAAAAAAACTGAATATCTCATGGCCAGGAGCAATATTTTGGTATCCAGGGTTTCAGCCTGAGCAAATCTGTGGCATGCTATGGAGCCAAGGGAGAGAGGAGCCAAGACTGTCAATTTAAATTGGTTTCAGTCAAAAACACACAGCAATCACAGTGCACTTTACCAATAATTACAAAGTACATTTAACTTACTTAGCATGAAGGAGTGGATCAAAAGGTGGATGTTGAGCGCCATACACATGCTGAATGCTGTGGAAGAGAAGAAGAGAAAATGCAAATGAATCAGCTGATTGATTCCAGGTTGCCAACCAAGCCAAGTTAGCTTCTTATAATAACACTAGTGAACATTGCGTAACTAGTAATAGGTGCGATGAATATGATGCAGTTCCCGCGAAATGACATGGCAACTCTATATTAGAAAACAGCTACTATAATTAGACCAATGCAGCTGCAGTGTTGGTGAATTTCCTGAACTGTTAGCCACTGTTAGCAAGCTGTGCTAGGGAACCAGTTAGCTACGTAGCGCTTAGCCAGCTGGCAGGAAGGTGTTAGCTGTGTTTATGGGGGTAAGTTACAGCAGACAACCTGGCGTTAAAATGCGTGAAATTCATAATATGTCTGCAATAACGCAGAGCGAGTCAGTCAGTGAAAGTTGCGCTTCAAGCTCAACAGACCAGCGTCAAACAAGTAAAGCTAACTAAGCTAAGCTAACCAGCAGGATGGAACACGTCACTCACCTGCCAGGAACCTTCGCTGTGTTCCTTTTCCAGAACTGTTTTTTGTTTCCGTCACTTGACATTTTCCTTCAGCGGTCCAACCTGTCCTGAACACAAATGCCCTAACACTGTCGTTATCTTTACAAGGTAAAATCTGTGTTTATTTACACCAAGTCCCCTCCTCCAAAACTCAGAAAGCTGCCATGTTGATGCTGCCGAGTCGCCGAGCAAACGCTGCGGTGATTGGCTGAACGGACACTTCCTCACCGTCGTCCAATCACAAGTGAGATCTGCTGCTAGGTAGCTGAGTCGCCCATGACGTCATCCTCTACTGACGCTCTGATGTGTTTGCACTGTTCAAAGAGATTTACTTGTCAATCAAAGGTGAGACCACCAGCATCAGGACCAGAGGCAGGGATACAATGGAGGGTAAACAGTTAGTTTCATGTTCATTTACAGTTTAGTTTATCACGTTTCTTGGATGCAATACATCTTCCACTATATGTTTATCTTGATGTACTTATAGTTAAACTCATAGTAAATAGTACTTCAGTGATTCCAGTTTTAAAGTTAGGGTATTTTTGGGGCTAAAGTATAAAGTAATGCTTTACTAAAAATATATTTGACTCTCTTTTTGTATGTTTGCCTTATGATGCCAACAAAACACAGCAACAAACCACACTCCCTATTATTGGGTGAGAGGTTATTAAATTGATCAAGAAGAATATGCCAAATTAAATACCTTAAAACCCATTTGTGATTTTACTAGTGATACAAAGGGGTTGCAATGGAATGTACAACAAAGGTTACGTGGCCTATACATAAAGTGCAGCTTAAAGACTAAATAACACTTTCTCTTGCCTTGTATATCTATTGTTATACTACATTTTGCCATTAATTTACACTTGCTAGAAAAGTGAAAGTATCCGCTTGGCCATGTACTTCCACAGCCTGAACTACAAATACAAGCTACCTGATGCCTCTGCTTTGTCCTTAAATGAATAGCTTGTAGATATGAACGTAAACTATTGACCCACTTGTTATCCACCCATGTTTATACACCTAGGTGCTTTCTTCACTCAGAGCACATCTTGGCAGCTGTTATAGGTCTAGATTCTAGAAGGAAGTCCAGTCTTTTAATTCACATTCCAACAAAATAACTGATTTACACATACTATATTAAACCCCACAATGTAAGCATAAAGTACCTGTGGAAAAACAAAACAAAACCAAAAAAAACCCAAAACATATAGCTCCCCGAAATGTGTCCATTTTTTCATGGCTGGTCACAAACAAACACGGAGAAATGCATTAAACAAAGTATGAGATCTATCCTGTCCTTCTATTTGCTCTCATGGAGTATATCATTTGCATTGATGTGAACCATTTCCTCAACCATGGCTCTCCTGGGAAACTAACTCCCAAGATCTCTGATTTACCTGCGTAATGGCCTGTCATTTGAAAAGCTGAAATTGCAGCTTTCTGACTTTGTCGCCCTGTTTATAATCCATCCAAGTGAGCTCTAAGCCGATTTACAGAGCTGAGGCATACCTGTCCCGATTTCTACCTGACAAGTAGTCTACAGCTTCACTTTCACAAAAAAAAAAACAACTGTAATGCTGTCATATTAACTGAGAGAGAGAGAGAGAGAGAGGGAGGGAGAGGGAGAGAGAGAGAGAGAGAGAGAGATAGACAGAAAGAAAGAGAGAGAGACAGAGAGAAAGAGAGACAGAGAGAGGAAGCCACTGATGGAAACACTGACAGAAAAAAAGTCCGGCCAGTTCAGATCAGAGATTCAAATGAATTTCAAACGGCTAATTGGGAACTTTCTAAAACCACGGCAACAAAGCTGATCGTTTCCATGACAACGACACCACAAAATCCACTTTGCAAGACTAACATGTTTACATGACGTCTGAAAAACAAGATTTATTGTTTCAGTCCGGCAGATTGTAGATTATCACTGTTGATTTGTCTGTAAGATGTAGAATCACATGAAAAATATCAAACACCTGACGGCCTCAAAGCTCTGTGCTGTTCCCTGATTGGCTGAAGACAAGTGATGTCACATGTTCTAAAACCAACCAGAGTTCTCGTTGTGGATCTTTGATCTGAACTCGCCTAGAGAGAAAGAGAGAGAGGGAGAGAATTTTACCTGTTTTCACCTAGAGAGAGAGAGAGGGAGAGAGAGAGAGAGAGGGAGAGAGAGAGATTAGATTAGATCAGAGATGGTTTCCATGTAAAAAGGTTCCATATGTATAAGAATAGATGTGTGTGTGTGTGTGTGTGTGTGTGTGTGTGTGTG
>OMLF01056004.1:29820-47992 GCA_900302615.1 Holocentrus rufus
CATTTATGCACAAACCCAACGAGCTCTACTGAGACTGGGTGCAATTAAATTAACCCAAACTTTATTGATCCGGTTTGGGTTAGAGCTCAAAATGTTGTTGAAAATTCTTTTTTTTAGCAATACATAGTCATTTGGCAATTCTAGCAGGGTTTCCATGGGTCATGGAATTTCTGGAAAGTCATGGAATTTACACAAACCTATTCCAGGCAGGGAAAGTTGGGAAATTTAAGAAATTCCCGATAGAAGCCATGGAATATCATGGGATTTTGTCAATTTAAAAACCAAACAAGCAAAATAAACTGCTTTTCACCAAACATAGTATTCCATTCTGTTTATGTTCTATTTCCCTGCAAAATAAAACAAAATATAAAATTTTAATAAGACCTCTGAATGTTAAGCATGTTTAAAATTTTGTTCAAAGGAAAAACAGTGATGTTATTTTCGTATAGGTCACGGAATTTCAACATTTTAATCATGGAAAGAAAAGTCAGGGAATTTTACAGTTGACAAAGTGAGAACCCTGTTGTAAGGCCAAGACCTTTGGTTGTTTATACATCAGGGTCAGGGTTCATCACCCAGCGACATCATCGTTTCATCAGTGAACCTCTGTCATTTCCTCTCCTGCTCCCGTCTTTTCTGTCATTCTCCACCGGGTGAAGAATAGTAATAAGCAAACGGCAAACAGAAATAGCATATAAACAAACACCAATAGTGGATGCACACCTAACAACACAAGCCTTTCATTATGCTTATGCTGGCGTGTCCTCTAACACACTGTCAGCGCCAAAGCACAGTAACAATGAAGGGATTACATACTGATCCACTGTGTAATGGGAGGGGTGCAGAGAACAACAGCAGAATATGAATATGATGACAGCTTATTGCTGTCAGAGGACTAAAAGAAGGTGAGGCCGCGCTCTGTGCTGTCACAGATATCACACACAAACACAAGGAAAGACTCAAATATGCACACACACACACACACACACACACATGCATGCAGGGGCTTTTGAGCTGAGATCAAATACAGTGCGATGATATCTCCTGATCTGACCTCTGTGCAGAAGAGAGCTCTGCACCACCATGGCAGGGCTGTGGTTTATGCATTGTGACACCCGTGTGTCTCGGGTGAAACGTAGGGTGTGACGAGGAATTCACAAACAATACGTTCAAACTTGCATGCGCCCGGGACGCCAGTCAGATACTGTGGAATCTCGTCAGGTGGGATGCCTTCTGTTTTTAGGGAATCAGGACGAGCAGGGAAATCAGTCCAACCCCCTCAGGCCATGCGTCTGCCAGAGTAAACAGCAGATTCACTGATCAAGCAAACTCGAAGCCGTGGTCTTGAATTACTGATGGATTGTGTTCCTACCAGAGACCTAAATTTAACTGACCTCCTCGGCTCCATTACATTAACACAAAGATCCCCTTTGTTCCATTATGGAGCCAAGACATGATTATAGCTTAGATAACTGGTTCTCAATCCCTGTCCTCGAGACCCGGAGTAAAGCTAGTTAATTGCATTTACCTTGCATCCCAGGATTAAGTCAGTCCCTAATAAGATCAGGGCTTGAAAACCAGCGGGGCCGTGGTTCCAGAGGACCAGGATTGAAAACCACTGGCTTAGGTGATTCTGGGGCTAAAGCAAATCACTGGTTTAAATTCCCTCCCCGTGTTGAGCTTCCATTGTCTGTTGTTGCTTGTTTGATAAAGCAAGGGACTGCCGCTGCCAGGGTTTGAGGTTTCATATGTCACTTATTGAATAGAGTATGGTACTAACCCTGCCAAGGTTACGGTTTCTGTTCTGCATGCGGTTATCTGGCCTTATTCCCATGGCTGCAATCTCAAACAAATATCACATGACATTAACGACTTGTCATAGAAGTCAAAAGTCATGATTGGGGTTTAAATGAATGATAAATGCAGTTAAATGATATACAGTCCAGATTTGCAGCAACAGTACTTTTGGAGGGAGATAAACCATTTGTTGCCAATTTTTTTTGTAATTATGAAAAACCTGAATAACTATGAAAAAGTTTCCTCTTGAATTTGACTTAACTGGATAATTTCTCATGCTGTGCACATCCTGGTGGCTCAGTTGGCTGCAATGCATTATCGTGCATCTGGCCTGTTACCTTAACCACACTCCCTTTCCACTGTCTGCTGTCACATAAGTCCAAAAGTGAAAAAGAAAAAAAAAAAAAGAAAGCAATTTGGTTTTGTCAAGGCTTGTCTGTTTTATTATTTTTTCATTGTGGACAAGGTGTTTTGATATCCCCATGTGCTTTCAGAGGATTGTCATTGGACCAGAGAACATTTCGGGCCCTTTGATGGATGAACATGGCCAGAGGGCATTTTTCACAATGTAAGCACAGGATGTAAACAAAACTTCATCAATCACTGACATCTTTTGCAATTACGTTACACCTCGCTTACTGTCAATCATCTGCTGTCCACAGGAGGGAGGGAAGTCTCCACCTGAGAAATAATCCCTCAAAACAAAACTTTATTGTCACATTCATGTTTTCTTATTCGGTGTGTCTTTGATAAACAGAACAGCGGCTAATTTGAGGCATTTTCTTGGCGCCCTGAGTGTTTCTAAAATCACAAAAAAACGGCCCATTCACTTGCAGAAAAATACCTATAAAGATATCTGTGACTACGTGTACAACTGTAGACGTTTAGTCAGGGATTCACACTGCGACAGTATCTGTGATAAATTCCCCAGCAAACCAAGCATCACTGCAGGGAGCTTTTCTCTCGCCGCCTTCTTTCTCAGAACTTTAATCTGATTTCTGAGAGCATTTTATCTCTGTCTCTGCATCCAAAACTGTGCCTTGAGATCAGGCCAGAAATATAATTATAAGTGTCATTTTGGATGTTTTCCATAGTTATTGCTGTAGTGGGAGCAGATACACTCTCTTTACTTTGTCTTTAAATTTTTTATCTTTTTATCATGAGCTGTCTTTATTGTCCTAAATGAGAATGTGAATGATTTAAAAATCGAATTACCTATGGCATTCAATGCAAAATGATTAAGGGAATGTAAACTATATGTAGATCGTAGTAAATTACGAAATAACGCCGATATTCTTCTATAATTATCCCTGCATATTGAAAAAAACAGCAACCTCAAATCAGCCATTTCAAGCCTCACATTTTGACAGATTGGAGTGGTGGCATTGATTTCTATGCACAGATCAAATTACAAACATGGCCAAATAAACCTGTTTTTTTCCCCCCTCTCAGTTCCTGAAAAGCTGACTTTCTGTAGATACCACACTTCTACAGCTCAAAGCAACACATTGAGTGCTCTGGTATGAATAGGCAGCACACGCTGGCTCGCTGCCAGTACTATAAGATTCTTTTCAACCACAAAGAAAAGTATGCCAGAGCACAGCAGAGAGGATCTGCCTTGTACGGCCGAGGGCTTAGTATGTAGCTTAGGGACTGAATTGAGCTGGAAAACAGGGAAGTTGTGTGTGGGTATGTTTTCGGTATGAGAGAGAGAGCGTGTGTGGTGATGGGATTATTCTTTGCGTGCATATGAAAGCCTCTGAGCAAGTGTGTGCATGTGTTAGTGTGTGTGTGTGTGTTTGTGTGTGGCATGGTTACTGGAGCAGCAAGAATGCGGGAATGTCCGCTATTGTGTCCAGTTCCTTCCCTAACACAGTTTACTGGGGCTGCTGGCTTTGTGCTCGGCAATTCCTGGGGAAGCATGACCGGGCTGTCCAAGGGAGAGACCGAGCGGTTAGCAAACAACCGCCTCTGTTCTGACAGAATGAAAACAGTTGGCTTTTTTCAATAATAATTTGCCTCTGACAGAAGCTGTGCCGCCTACCGAGCTAACACTGTGGAAAGATTTCATGCATTTTGCATTTGGCCGGGCTTCAAAGTAAGCCGGGGAACTTTAGATAGCAAACATCTAAATGTGCAAGATGTAAGATAAGATGCTCTAATATATTCCACTGAGTGCTTTGGGGAGACTCAGGTGTGAGTTTGGTGGGAAGGTATAAAATAGACAAGAAATACAAAGTTTTGTATTGAATTCTACTGAACTTACATGACAAAAAAATCTTAGAAAGTTGTTTAGTCTCAGTATTCAGTGTTCAACAGGTTTTCTTGGGTGAAAGAATCTGCCGGTGCAATTACATAAGAAAGTTCTGATGAGATTTTTATGGGAACAAATATGTTGAAACAAGGCAGAATAAGGCAGAATCAAGAAATGACACCTGACTCAAGAAAATTGTGGAAACAAGTGGATTAGCATTGGACATAAGTGGGATTATCTCGCAGATTTTTTCACTTGCTTTAAGAAAAACAAGATTTTAAGACTGAATATGAGAATAAAAAAATTTCAGATGTAGATTATTTGCTATCTAGAGTAAATCTAGTGTCCTTGGGTTTATCCCATCTAAAGTTATCACTATAAAGAAACCACATTTTACTTTAAACAGTCTCCTCATATGTCAAAGTATCAAAATTTGTCAATATAAATTGATTTAAATCTACACTGCTGGGTTTTACACGACGCAGCTGCAGGTGAAAGTCACATGCAGGTGTCCAAAAGGTGTGACTCAAAAAAGTAAACTTCTTCCTTGATCGTAATCATGGTGTGTGTTTCTACTTGTTTTGGTCAGTGTGACACATTGACCTTAATCTGAGAGTCAATACTGAGTCATCGTCGTGCCCTACAAAACAAAATTGTTGACCTCATTCCACCCAGCCTGTATTTGAGAAGGATATTTATCCATTTTGGGGGAAACAAAGCACACCTGATGTTTATTGCTTCAAAAGTGCATCGCTTCAATATTTTTCAAGCAAGAGTCTTTTAATTACAGTAGCTTTTATCTGCAGTAATAATCTGCACTGAGTTTTATGTACTGTCATGCCCACAATCACTTTGGCAGTGTAGGTGCCATTTTTCAAATAGCTGGAACAAAACTCTTCATTCTCTTTTTTTTTTTTTTTTTTTTTCTGAAATAAAGCCATTACCCGCGAAGCCATAAGTCTTCTTCCTATTTGTCAAAGTGTGAATATCGATGGCCATAAAGTTATTCATGCCTGCACGCCGCATCATCTTTATTTGAGAAAGAAATGAAATCCTGTTCCCTTAGAGTCTCAGGAGAGAAATAATATTTCATGCCTCCCTCCCATTCATTTCACCATATCAGCTGAATAAATTTGGAGGAGTCTGGGATGCCTGTGTGTTACGCAGTTGGAGAGGTCAGTTAAACTCATTGCTAGTAATGCTGTCCCTTTTTCTAGCCCCACAGTGCACTTTTGAATTTGCTCAGTCAGTAGCGTGGCATCTATTTTGCTTGAATCCACACTTGTGGATTTGTGTGTGGAAAGATTCAACAAGGGGGGAAGCTATACACTGAGGCCGAGTGGAGAATATATAAAGATTGCCTTTTTTCACAGTCAATGTCTCGGGGCTTAAAAATCCCTCTTTAATTCCTCTCCTCCCCTTCATCTCCATCTCCCCTTTGAGACTGAATCTGATTTAGTAGGTGAACTCAATAAAGGATTATAGCCTGCACTTGGATCCCTCTGGTCAGTTTAATTCATAGTAAGAGCAAGTCATCCCGGTATTTTGTCCAGTTAGCGTAGCCCTTATAAGCTTGAATGTAAGAATTATGTCTGATTACTGCCTATTTAGGTGCCATTTTGTGTTCACTAGGAAAGTTTGAAGTGAAAGTTAGCCAAAAAAAAACTTAGAAACCAAAACAAACTGCGGATTAGACCCATGTCATCCTCTGAGTTTTATTCTTGTCAGGGTGGAAAAGCTTCTGAAACCGTATTTAAACCGTGGGACACTAAAACTCTTCAGTGAAACCCATACTAATGAATTTTTTTTCAAGTGGGTTAGCAGCTCATTAAGGCAGGGTGATCCTCCCTCCCACACACACACACACACACATACACACACCTACTCATTGGTACCACACTTGAGGACTCGTGTTGATGCACAAAGCCTTCAGACACCGCCAGCGTCTTTCATATAAAGTTATTTTAAACTAGTTGCATGCATCCTGTTCCCATGGGAACCAAAACAAGCGCTGCAGCTCTGCTCCAAACATTCGCCGGCTCTCTGGGGACGTGGCTGTGTTTTCCTGCCGTTCATCTGACTGTATATAAAAACCAGTGATAGGCTGCCAATGCAAAGTCACCTTAGCACAGAGATTACCTTTATAAGTCCGTGAATCAAGCTGATTATAATTCAAAAGGAAAGTCAGCCCGACTTAATGATCTTGGTAAAAAAAAAAGTGTGGAATTTCATTTTGCAGTGCACAGGGCCATTCTGCCAATATGACACTTGAAAAAAAAAATTAATATTTAGTGACAGACTTAAGTGGGAAGTGCGAGCAAAAGGTGATTTAATGGGTTAAAGGGTCCTTAGGGTGCATGTTTTGTGTGGAGAATGGAACTCAAACCGGGAATAAGCTTAATATTCAGCTGCCTAGTTAATTTGGTTTGAGAGTATATGTGTGTGTGTGTGCGTCTGTGTGGGTGTGTGTGTGTGAGAGAGAAACAGTTGGTACAGACTGTGTGTCATCTTTATGTTATTGTATAACATGCTCTATAATGTTCTTGATTAAAGCATTAATTTATGCATGTCTCAACAGGCGGTCATGCTGTTCAAGTGTGTGAGATATTGGCCGTCCAGCAGACAGAAGAACACAAAGTAAACACAGACGCCAGGAGGAGGGGGAGCTACAAAGACACACAGCAGCACTCCAAGATTCATCCCTATGCATTTACAGGTATATTACAATGATATGCATGATTGATAGTTGCACACTGAAGCCAATTTTCATCACTACTTCTTCCATTCTGCTGCAACATGTTCCTGCCACACTGGTAGCGTTTTGACTAAGTGTCCCCGTTTAGTGCACGCAGTCGGCTCGGCCAATCAGAAGTAATCTAACACAAGAAATAACCCTTTGGTCAGCTCCAAAAGTTCAGAGGTGATGCATCAACAACAGAGTCAATCTCCACTCAGCAGACTAAAATGGCAGCATGCCAGTGATTTATAGGCTACTGTCCAATTTTGAACCACTGGATTACATCCAAAGATCAACTTCATATGATAGCTAAATCTCAAAAGTGACAACCAGGGTGATTAACACACTAATTTGTGCTTACACTGGCATTACATTTGCATTACAGTGTGTCGAATCTGGTGCTGCTGCATTCTCCTGCCTCTTTGAATCTTGATCTCATAGATACACGCTCTTCCCGGCTCCCTGAATATGTAAACTATTAAGGAGGTGCTGCAAAGCAATCGTGAGTGAAGAAGTTCTCCCACATGTGTATTTTTCTATCTGATGAGGAAAATGCTTAGTGCGATAATTTGACTTTGAAATGCTTAGCAAGTGAATTTGCCGTCAAAATGCTTAGCGTGTGAGTTTTTGCCACAGTATGGGCCCTTAATGTAAATATTTCAGTAAAGTTCCCAGCAGTACGTTGGGTGACTCCATCTCTATCTTTTTCCAGAGGCCTGTTTTATTTTTCCTACTGGCTTCTGTAACTTCTTTAACTTCTGCTTAAGAGTGAGTCAACACTAGCAGAACATTTCTGCAGGGCTTGAAACTTTCAGGAATATTGCACTCCTGGCCACACCCAGTCTAGATGTTGCAGTATAATACTTTGCAGAGCAGTGCAGAAGTGGTTTTCTGCCATATGTGACTGATTCAGTCAACAAAGGGAAAAAAAATTAATAGTGCAGCCCATTCACAGTCAACACCAGGCTCCATTCATCCATTCAGGATCCATCAGATCAGCCCAGTTCTGCACTATGGAAACCACTTTTGTTATTTATCGCATCCAATGCAAAACAAATGGATATAGCATGTTTAGGGCATGAGAAAGCCCAGACAGTTAAAGTCGGAAACTTGGAGTGTGTCGTTGAGCGATTTAGATTTGTGAAGGTAAGCGGTGGGTGGCAAGAGGTTTGAAAGAGACCAGCGTAATGGAATGGAAATCACCAGCAGAGGCTTTGTTCAGCATATCTCTTTTTATCTCCTGAAACGAGGTCAGGAATTCCCTCGTTCTGTTGATAGCATCTTTCTTCTATTGACTTTTAGCACAGTTTCTTATTCTCTGACAAATTTCTGTTAGCCGTTTGGACGAGTTGCCCGAGACTGTACACTTAAATCCTTTACGTGAACGCAGTAATGCCATCATGGAAAAACGTTACTTAAGTAAAAGTATAGATTTATCATCAGTACTCATATACGAAAGCAAAATTATGAATAGAGTTATTTCTTATGTACTATCTGTAACTATAGAATTGGCCTATTTTAAAGTTGTAGCTGTAACTGCTCCATATTACACTCGAACAACAAATCAAATTTGGTGTTTTGCATGTAAACGTTTATTCTGCAAAGTACTAGTAGCTACAGCCATCAGTTAAATGTAGTGCACTAAAAGTAAAAAGTCTCACAAAATGGAAATATTAAAGCAAATGCCCTCACCTCCAAATGTAAGTACTATAAATGCAGTATTTGAGTAAATGTGCGTAGTAATTTTCCACCTCTGATAAATAGCCATGTGTCCTTTTACTGTCCTTGAGTGTAACACTGAATCCTTCCTGCTCAGTGTTTGCTGCCTTGAACAAATCGCTCGGCTGAATGTACCTGACCTGGCCGAGGCAGAGCCGGGATAAAATTAATAATGATCAGTTTTCACAAGAGGTTTATATCCACCTTTTACCCGATCATCCTCACACAGTGGGAGGGAGATCCACTTGAACCGGTTGTCTATTTCTTTCCCCCATGGATGATTATTGCGTGATATTGTTTCAAAACCGCCCCCCTTTGCAGGTCAGTCTGCTTGAATTGAAAAAGAAATCTCCATAAACTTTCATTTTTTTTCAGCTTCTCCTCACCCCATGCGGTCGACCGTCGACTGTTTTCTCCTCCGTTTCCCATCCGAAACCTCAACTTTCACGCCGCCTTACGCGCGCAGGTGACGGAATGCTTATTGTAGCGCGACACGGTTGCCATGGTTACCACAAAATTCGTGCAGACGTTTCCCTGGCATTGCCTCACGCAGAACAAATACCAGGTCAGGTCTGCTTTTCTCTCCCAGGTGGCGAGGTTGGGTCACAGACGGGTTATTTTTAAACCCCCTTTTCACCAGCTTGACATGTTTACACAGAAATCAGCCGTGGGTCAGATGCACTGCTAAGTTCTGTGTAAAGATGGCATTTAATATGTGATAGATGGAAGACACCGGAAGAGCACATCATATGTATTTTCTCTCTCTTCTATGCACTACCTCCTCAAATCCCATGAGGAAGTCTTTCCAACTTTCTTCTTGTAACTTTATCTTCTTCTGACCTTTAGAGTTCATTTGATAGAGTATAGCATCAACACTACCGGGTTTATAGCTTCCATGCCCACTGAGGGCAATGTCATATCTTCTGTCCTTTTTTTTCAATTCAGTCCTATATGTTTCTTTCTTTGCAGTTTCCTACGTGAGGAGAACCAGGCAGCACCTCTGGCGGTGTTGTGATATCACCTTCCACTGCAGCGATCAGGGGCTCCGTCAGCAGTGGATACAAGCCATCAGCGAGCAGCTGTCATTACTCAGTATGTACTCCTTAATCACTCACTGTACTCGCTAGAATTTCTTTGGCAGGGTTAGCTTAATTGCTAGGTATGTTTACATCTGCTAGGAATATATCTTGGCGAGAGAAGGAGAAAAGAGGGGAAGGCGGGAGGTTTGCGTGTAACGATTATATCTGTCGATGTTTCAGTCTGCAGACATTACAAGATGACAGCATTGCATTCGGGGGACATTTAAATGCTGGCAGGAACTGATCTGCTAAATTACTAACACCTGGGCACAGACCACGATGCAGGAAGTAAATGGATGGAAAATCAAGAAAAGAAAAAAAAAGGATTCTACAAACACCAGTTTTTGAAATGTAATTCAACATTAATGCAAAACCATTTTGTAGGATGAGTTTTGCACATAATATGAAATCAGCAATGTACACACATATAGCATATGCAGTAATGCATTTTTCAGATTGCTCCTTGGTACATCATCCTGACTGCATGTTAAGGGAAGTCAGGGTAGCATGAAAAGAAGCTAAACTTAAAAAAAAAAATTATAACTGCATGGAATGTCTGTGCACAGAAAGTCCATGATAGCCAATTCAAACTGAATGGCATGTAGCTAGTGGTGTAGATTTAGAATATGCATAGGCAGCTGAAAATATAATATCCAGTGGTCACAGTTCGCTAATGTCCATGCATTTTTAAACACCTGGCTTGCCCACTTGGTTAGAAGTATGTTTCCAGGAGAAACCTTTCAATCGAGCGCCTGATTCAGCTCCAGATTTGTGATGTATAATTTGAGAAATCCTGATACCACTAGAGTCAGTCGTTCATTGATTTTCATCCCCTTACTGGCCGGCTACTTCCCTTTTCGTTTCTCTTGCACGAGTATTTCATCAGAGTGTATGGCACAAAAAAATCGACCAGGGCGAACGTGCAGAGGGGTGCCTAACTGGACGCAATGTCCATGCTTTACTTGGTGTGAAAATTTGTTCATGTGCGGTGGAAAGAATGGATTTTAGAGTGGAAGGAGTGAAGTTATTGTATCCTCTGTGAAAGCAGCAAGGGGGAATAAAATTGCACTACAAACACGAGATACTTGGTTAGAATACACAGACGAAGCAGTTGGGTGGCTGGATGGTTTAGGCAAAAGTGAGACCATCTTTCAACAGGAGAACGTGGGTTTGAAAACGCATCGGAGTGCCTTTGAGCAAGACAGTGAATCCCCTATAAGCTGCAGAGGTGCTGCTCTGCTTCGCGGCTTCCCCGTGACAAGCAAAAGATCGTTTATCTGCCAAGATCAATAAAATATCACGTTATTATTATTATTAACTGCCATGAGAGTCTATAAAAGCGCACTGCATTGAGACGCCGTGCAAATATGACAGCAGGAAAAGATGAGCGTTAAGCAGACATTAAGTCAAAAGGTACTGCAGAGGTGCATGGTTAAGTGAAAGGGCCAGTCCTTAGTGTGTATTCAGCTGGTGGAAATTGGATTGTAAGATGGGTTTAACCCATTTGAGACAATCCGTTTGGCTCCATTTTGCCAGGCAGGATGAATCAATTCCGGAAAATTAATTGCATCCATTGTGAAGACTAATCCAGCCCAAGTGTCTTCAATAGTATTACTATCCTCCACAGTGCACTTTTATATCACCCATTGACAATCTATTTATGTAATCTAATGGAACTCTTGTCTTATTGCCAAACAATATCACACCCTGTATTTCTTTGTGCTCGTTTACCACTCAGTCCCTTACCATTCATTTCCAATTTGAGCAGCTGCTGTATCTCAGTTTGTTCTCCTAAACGCAGTCTTCCACAACACCCATAAACAAGCCATTTAGTATTCTCCATAGAAGCACTTTGTGGGGTTATCGCCGAATGATGCAGCACCTTCGAATTGTTCCACTCTCCTCCCATAGTCAGTAGACACATCATTTATTTCCTCGGCCGCGTGTTTAGGTGGCCAGTCAGTTTGATGGAGCTTTTTTTAAAAAGTTCTTTGGTTAATGAAAACTTCATCAAGCTGCTGTCAGTTACATATTTGAAAAAAAACAAAACAAGGGTAAACACTGAGCTGTTTTAATGACTGTCTTCTATCCCTCCCGTATTTTGCAGGCGACCGACCGAAGAGTTTGCTGGTGTACATCAATCCTTACGGGGGAAAGCAGCGTGGGAAGCGGATTTATGAGCAGAAGGTGGCCCCGCTGTTTCGCCGCGCCTCCATCTTGGCCGACGTGATCGGTGGGTCCCTGTCAGTAACGTGCCTTAACATTTAAATAAAAAATGAGCGTTGTTGGCCGGCGTATAGATCTCCACTGGCACCTTGGCCTCGCACGGGGTCCAAAGAGGCTTGCAGGGATATGATTTGGGATATAGCGCCATTAATCATGCCACCGCTGTAATGGAAGCTGTGATAGTTGATAAGCGCGGGAATCCAAACACATCTATTATTCAATAAGTGTTTGCTACAGCCGCACATTGTCTGGGGTATTGACGTCCATAGGTGTAGATGCAATGCACACCTCTGGGCACGAGGCATCCTGCAGCGGCGATGAATTGCAGGTTTGTAGCTGTGTTGATATTATAGCCCTTGTGGACAGATTTTACTGCTGAATGAAATATAGCTTGTGTAGATGCGGATCTAAGGCTCATTTCAAGGGCTGATATATACAATAGCAGAATTAGGTTGTTTTGCACCACTGTGCATATCCACGCTCCGAACATTAATCTGTGTGACTGGCTCCAGTGACTGTGTTTTGGCCTAGTTTAAAAAGTGCAACCACTTTTCCAGGCCATGTATTTCAAATATAATAGCGTGCTCGCCATACCAGCCAATGCTGGAAGCCATTTTGTCTGTGCAGTCCATTCCATTTGAGCTTGTACTAACACTCATATGATTTGTTTCTATAGTTACGGAGCACGCCAATCATGCCAGGGACCACTTGAAAACCGAGGCCGATCTAGAGAAATATGACGGGTGAGTGTTTCAGCAATGCGGGTTCTCTGCTGCTTACAGCTTACATACACGAGGTTTTCACTTAATATACTGCATGGCAATTGGTGGAGTTGATTCTGTTCACAAAAAGACTGTTGAGATTTTTGGCCATGAGACTTTTTGCATCAAATATCTCACATTTGCAGTTTGGTCTGAGGTCCTGTTTTGCCTGTCAGATCATAATTATATGTAAGGGCCTGGATAGATTCTTAGGCCCTGATTTACTAAGTTTTTAATGTGTAATGTGTAATGTTTTAAACTTTTAGCATGCACAAAACCAATAACATAACCCATGGTAGGACAAGAAGATTGCTTTGCACCTTTAATGCAGAATTTGAATACTTAAAATATTATAGTACCCACTAACAGTTTTAATAAATTTTGGTCTTAAATAGAATTGACACATATTTCCACATTTTACCTTCACATTTTAGACATTTAGATGATCTCTTTATCCAGAAACGCTTACAATGAGTCCGACAGACAACTTTTAAATTTCTAGATGACCGGCACAGGTCCAGATTTTGTTTTCAACCCGAGCCCATGTGCAGACATGCTGCTCACGTCTGCGTGCTAAGGGAGCTTGTGAGAGTAAGTGGACTTGGATGCCAACATCAGGGCCATCAATAACATGAAAAGTTTTTCCTGCCGAGTGCCCAATTGACTCAAGCTTCTATTCATCAGATGGTAGGTCCAGCAGAGCCGAGTTAGAGTCCATTGTGCCTTTACTCTGCAGTGCATATGATTTATAGGTCCATTTCTCTAAGGTTTTTGATATAGACTTCAGAAAGCGGCGATGCTGGGCGGCCTGGTGTGATGGTCCTATATATAACCATTGAAGGGTTTCACAGTAGGCTCTCTGCTCTGCTTTAATGTTGAGGTTTTTGAACATATAGTTAGTGTCCCTATGGATGGCTATTGCAAGTACAAAACACAGCATTAAAGTCATTATGTGGCAGCGATCCATGCCGGCCATTTACGCTGCAGCTGCCCTCTAATGTGACAGCAGCCTATTCTCTGCAGGTTGTAGATGCATCTGAATATCACTGGTGTGTGATTTTCATGTTTTAACTTCAATTTAAAGTTTACATGATCATTTGTGGATCTCTGGATGAGTTTAAGAAACCTTGCTAAGCTAAAAAACAGTTTTTTACCCAACAGTGATGATATGCAAATGTCAACAAACCTTTAACCTTTACTACTTGGAAGTTGGAGCTACATTGCAGCAGTAATTCAGCAAGCATGCAATAAAACTGTGGGTGTTCTTCTTTTGCACTGTTTGCTTCATACGTGAGAATAATTCATGCCACGTCATTTGAAATAAGTGCTTTTTTAAAATGTTAAATCACTTTGTGTGTCTTCAGGTTAACACATATGTATTTCACGCACTGCTGTTCATTGTTGATGTTCTGTGTCTGTGTTCAGGGTGGTGTGTGTGGGTGGAGATGGGATGTTCAGTGAGATCTTGCACGGGTTGGTCACCAGGACCCAGACTGACCACGGTGTGGACCAGAACCAACCGGATGCTGATCTGGTGCCGTGCTCTCTACGCATAGGGATCATTCCTGCAGGTGGGCTTTCCCTGTGACGCCAGCCATATAACAATTAGGGCTTGGAGCCAGAGGGGCAGAAGTAGCAGTTTGGTTTAAAAGAGCTTAATGGGTCAATTTATAGTTTTTGGTGAGATCTATACAGACCATATCTAAAGTATATTGCAGCAGTCATGAGAAAAGTGGAAGTGTTGCCATGCCATTTTAAATAATCTGTAAAGTTAGTCAAACTGACTTATGTCTCATTCTGGCTCCAAGCCCTCTATGTGAATTCACTGAAAACATCACATAAGACAGAAAAGAAAGTGTACTCTATCTGCAATTCAAATAATAAAGGAAAATTTCACCCTAAAACACTTCAAAACTGAAAAACAGCTATTGGCAATGTACTTTGCATTTCTGCACTCATTCCGTTTACATGGTAATTTTTTTCTTGTTCCAGTGAGTGGCCAAACTTTGACAGCATGACCCCAAGTCAGGATATTTCCAGGGCAGTTAAAATCAAGTTTAATAGCAGATCATTTTCAGCGCTGAAACACAAGTGCCAAAGATCAGGCTTTGTGTCAGTCCTTTGGAGAGTCTCATCAAAGAGCCTCAAATTTGTGCACCAACAATCATAGAGGGACAAATCCATCATAAAAGGGGAAGAGACACCAATTTCTCTGCTGACAATAGGCGCAGCGGACCATAATGCAATGCAGCCACAAGACTTGGTTTGAGTAAGGGGCATGACTCTTGCTATTTGTCAACTGGAAAAGCTCCACTTTTCGATATTGCCGTCGCTCCCTCCGCCTACAGTACACATATAGCCAAGAGCCGAGTACAACGAGTTCACACACACACCTTCTTTTGGGAATTGTGGAAAGTCATTCTGTGAAATGTACAAAAATCTTTCAGTGAAGTGGAAGTAGACGAGGCAGGCTGAGGGAGAGTGGGCACACCACAAAAAAAAAAGTCAATCACAAAATCTCTCCTGGGACGAGTTGAGCATCCTATGTGTAAAAGTATCTGAGGGTGGATTCCTCCCTTTAAATACACTTGGACAGGGATCATATTGTGCGACATTAATCTTTAAATTTTTCGACAGAAATGATACACTAAGGAAAATGGATGGCTATCGAGCTTTAATAGTCTCTACCCTGTTTTGTCAGGATTAGGGGGTTTCAGGTAGTATATAGTGGATACCAAGTCTTTCCCTAAATTGTGCACCACTCAACAGAAATGCCAGAGTTTCAAAATAAACTTATATAGTCACTGGTGCAGAAGTTATTAAGTTCCTACACACACACATACACACACACACACACGTCGCCTGATCTCCCCGTTGCCAAGTTACAGAACAGAATCTCTATGGCAACAGGGGATGGGGTCCCACTAGGGGCTTACGAGGAGTCGATCATTTCTTTAATGGAAACGTGGTGGGTGACATTTTGAAATCACTGTAATTTTCATGAGAGTAGAAATACAGTACATAAAGACCAATATCCTGCTATTCTGTGCACAGCTTGATAATGATAGCAGAGGGGTTCGGATGCAGGCTGGAGACACACTACACGACTTTTGGGGCCGATTACGGCCATGATTTGGCTTTCATGGCTGATCTTTCAAGTTCGTTTTGGAGCCGTCGCGAAGGACAGTCAGCATATAGATGAGTTTGTAGTGCGTGGGGGTTAAAGACTTTATTTTCTTGCCTTCCAATCCAGTTGTGACCCTCTAGGTTATTTCAACGAGTCAAATCTGAAAGGATCAGCAGTCACTGGACGAATAGCAAAAGTGTAGAATTTATATGCATGTAAAGAATTTGGTGTTGAACTTTGTGTTATTATTTCTAATTCACTGTGTTCTCGGTTGATTTGTGGCATTGTGCCTTTAGCTGTGGAAGTGGGCAGATAAACTATTGATGAGGAGAACAGCGTCTATTCTGTTTGTGTGCTTCCTGATTTGCATTTTATGTTTTTCTGTACCTGATGATAACTTAGGAGCTCTGTTGTAGGAAGCTATGCAAAACAGAGAACCTGAGTTGGTTTGGTCTGATGAAACACTGAAGAGGCTGTTTACACTCAAAGTTTTTAAAATGGCAAGTTTTATTTTTAAAGGGAAAAGGGAGTATGGCTGGAATTTAGGATTATTTGTATTGCTGATTAATCTAATCTATCAATTGTTTTTTTTTTTTTTTTTTTTTGGCATTATTTGATTAACCACGTTGCTCATTTAATGTCAGAAATAATTTGAAATGCCTAAGTTACCAAAGCCCAAATAAGGTCATAAAATTCCTTATTCTGACCAGTAGCCATAAAAAAATGGAAAAATCTGGTGAAGCTGGAACCCAAAAAAGAAAAGTTTGGTATTTTTACTTGATAAACAACTAGAACAATGACTGGATTATCAGAATAATGATTAATTAATTTTCTGACGATTGACTAACATAGGGCTGGTCATCTTGGATTAAGACACTATGTCATTCATTCATTCAGTAATTCATTTTGAGTGAACTATTCCTTTATGTTCAAGTTGTAATGTGTCTTTCGCCTAAGGTATAACCGTATAGAGAACAGTATAGATGTCAGACACCTGTCACCACACTGCTGCTGAGGTGTATTAAGCTGTCAGTGAAAAATCGGCGGCCGCTCTCATGAAAGCTCTCCGATGATTAAATAAATAATAGTTAAAGGTGCTTTTGCTTTCTTCAAAAGGATTTTTCGACTTAAACAATCCCTCCAGTGACTACTTTCTCATCGGCGTTTTACTCCTGTTACGCTCCTTTTTTAAATCAGCCCAGGCCGGCGTTTTTTGTTGTTTTTTTTTTCCCCCTTCCCGCTATTCATCCAAGAACAATTTAAAGTACGTCTGACATCTTGGCACACATGCTTTTGCTGAAGCGCAGGAATAGCAGGCATTGAGCTGTCAGTAAGAAAGCACTGGTCTGCAATTTGTGAAAATGCGGCTTAGCGGCGATGCCCATCAACTTTGGTGGTTTGCGTGGACGTCTGCTCGTACCAGTGCAAAGGGCACGTCTTCATGTGGGCGTGATTGATTAATTCTTTGTCAGGGTCAGATCTTTATAACGATCAGCACCCGCTATCAAGGTTACGGAAACGCGGTATCAAAGTCTACGTGGCGGGGTTCAGAATGAGAGCAATGAACTCATTTATGGTCTTATCGCAACGCTTTCATAAACATAAATATAAATGGCTGCCGCTGGTGTCCGTGTCTTCAGCCGGTTAATTAGCTGCTGCAGGAAATGACTTGCAGTAATCCTGACATATAAAGAACAAATCTGCAGGAAGTTGTTTTAAAAAAGCACAAAGATTGTTTTCCTTTTCTCCGTTTTTTTTTGCTGGATTTAGTAACGTCTATGATTATAAGACTAATAAACTTTAAATATGTGCTGCATTTGTTCTCAGTCTGAGAAATCCATGTGGCTGTAAGATACTGCACGCGGCGACAATTCAAACAGCAAAAAATACCCTTTCAAGGTCAGGGTTTCACAAGCAGCTTAAGCACCAAAGAACATCTTGACTTCGTTGTCGCCTGCGAGATAAAGATGATCTCGCTGCAAAGAAGATCTTAGCGCGGAGATACTTTTGTGGGGAATGCAGATAAAAACAGGAACTTCTGCATTGAGGATATGACTTGTGACAGGTTATCCTCTCTCTGTGCTCTCAGTATCCCAACAGACTATCGCGGGGTGAGAAACTGTTAAGGGGGATGAAAAAAAAAAAATGGAACGTCTGAAGACCTCTGTGTGTGCCACTTAAATCCTTTCACATTCAATTGGCTTTTTTTTTTTTTTTTTGTACTGAGAAGCTTCAGACGGCATATGTCAATGTTTTCATACTCAGCAAAATAGCTGGCAGTCCAGGGCTGTCAGGAGCAATTGGAGAGAGTTTTGGATGTGATTATGAAGCTTGGATGGGAAGAAGTGAGGAAAAGAGGAGTGATATTCATAGACAGAGTGCAAGAGAGAAAGTTGAAAAGAGAGAGAGAGAGAGAGAGAGAGAGAGAGAGCTCTTCTTCATACTCATCTGTGTGTCCACTGCTGAATAACA
>OMLF01056005.1:2787-14199 GCA_900302615.1 Holocentrus rufus
GAGATATTTCTGGCTTTCCATTCATTTCTGTGTGTGTGTGTGTGTGTGTGTGTGTGTGCGTGTGCAGAACATACCACCTCTCCAGGTTTGCAGGGTTCACAGTCATCAGTGGGGTACATACGTGTGACAGGGCAGCGCAGGATTTCATGCCCCTGAGGAACGTGGGTGGCGTAGTCCTGAAAGGAAGCACATAACAATCCAGTTTATCACCACAGGACATTAGAAATGGTTCTGAATAGATCAGCATGTAGACAGGTAGAGAGCAACACTTTCATGGATGAGGCTTTGTTTCCCATTGGGGCAGATCTTTAAAATCAATAATCAATTTTTAAGGCCTATCAAAATTGTATTTAAGACTTTATAAGACATTTTAAGGCCTAATATTCTGATTCTTGGATTTTAGACTTTTTAAAACTTTAAGGACCTGTGGAAACCCTGCTGTATCATGGCCTCAGCTTGTTACACCCTGACAAATTTTGCTCCTCCCTGCCTGCACGCTGGTGTCAGTGTTATTATAATTAAGAAAAAATCTTCTCGGTCATTAGTCCTTTTCTCCAATTTGTGCCTAAAAACAAAGTCAAAATAAGATGGTTTGGAGATCCAACTAAAAACCTAGTCTCTTAAGCCAGACTATCTCTTCCACAATCTTCAAATGCTCTATAGAAATGTCTGTAATTCAGATCATTGAAATTTGAGGAGAGGAAGTTGTCATCTTCCACTGAAAAAACTCTTTGTACTGGTAGAGTATTCGACCAGTCATGACTCAATGTTCACGAAAATGTATTCCTCTTGGAAACAACCAAGACAGCTAGCTAGCATGGATGATACACTGACGAAACAGGTGAAAGAAGACACCAAAAGATGTCTCTGTTCCCAAAGAGTTGAATCTAAAATATTTTTTTTGAATTTCCATTTTTCTTCAGCAGCTGACAAGCCAGGCTTCAACTAACTTGGTTTCCAGTAGGAAGTTATTTACGCGTCTGCTCTGGGAATACGAAAGTCAGGAAATGACTGGATATCCGCCTTTTTTTTCTTTTTTGGTTCCGTCTCGTCACGATCTGGACCCCTCTCCCAAATCTGCAACTGCTGTCACTGCTGCTTCCTCACCACTGGTGTCTAGCAGTGTTCAGGTGGCTCGTCATTCAACGGGAAAACCAATTATAAGACCCCCACATCGTGTGATGACATCCTCCTCCCATCATAAGATGTTGAAAGAGGCTGTGATCAGATGGTCTGGAAATCTTCCTTACCCTGTATCGGCAGCGAAACCCTCTCCTAGTGTGGAAACAGACTGTGCAGTCTCCAGCCATGAAAACCCAGAGCTGTCATCTCCTCGATCCTGTCCTCTCCACATGATTGTTTACATCCCACACCCCCTTTCCGGAACCACCATCTCCGTCTATGGTGGCACATCAGAGTACTGTACCCCCTGTTAGCTCAAGCCATCGGCCTCTTCTGTCATTATCTCTCCCACCTGTCAATCTCCCGATTTTGCCAACATCGCTGTTTAAAAATGTCATTGGCACTATTGGTCCAGCTGTGCTCTCCATAATCAACAGATCTTTGTTTTCTGGTCATGTTCCTGCTCAATTCAAACAATCTGTTATTCAACCACTTCTTAAAAAAATCAAACTTGACCCGAAAATTACAGGCCCATCTCCAAACTACGTTTTATAACTACGTCAATTTCATTGACAGGCACAACGTTCCTGTCACAACTGTCACAACTGTCAGCCTTAAATAATTGTCTAGATGCTATAAAAAATGGATGGCAGATAATTTCTTACAATTAAATGCAGACAAAACAGGGATCATTATCTCTGCCCCTCCTAGTCTTGTATGAAGATAAAGGATGGTCTTGGTTCTCTCCCCTCGTCAGTTAAATCCGCAGTAAGAAATCTAGGTGTCACTATGGAACAGGATCTGACTATGGATCAACATGTCAATAGTCTTACTCGCTCTTGTTTTTTTCAGCTGAGAAATATTTTAAAGCTTAGGCCAATTGTGTCTCAAGCGTTGGAAATGTTAATCCATGCTTTTATTTCATCCCGTCCTAACTACTGTAACTCCCTGTTTACCTGCGTCAGAAAAACATCCACAAATCGTTTACAAGTGGTTCAAAATGCTGCTGCTAAACTCCTGACCAGGTCCTCCAAAAGGTCTCACGTCACACCAATTCTGACAGCTCTGCATTGGCTTCACATTTAATTCAGAATCTAATTCAAAAATCTTGTGACCACTTAAAGAGCTCTGCATGGTCAGGCACCATGCAGCCTACATTTGTGACAGTCTCTCTGCCTGTCAGTGTGGGTTTTCCCTTTTCTCTAAGCAGGTATCTTCCATACCTTACACTGCAGCCAGCCTGTCTGTTCTGGTTTTACAGTCACGCCCATTCATCAACATTCTTTTCATCCATGTTTTGTATTTTCTGTTAATTACTTTATTTCGTAATAAATGTAGTACTTTGTTGGCACTTGCGTGACTGTTGTCCTATTTCTCATGGCCATACGAGCTGGGTCATAACAAATTGGGGGCTTGTCCGCTCTTCTCCCACTGATAATGGTTTGAGCAGTAAGTTTGTAGACTTCGTTTGGTAAGAAAACCTTTGGCATTAGTCTTACTTCGAATGATTGTTTGGACTTGTTTGTCAGGACTATGGGGTTGGTTGAACAGGTCAGTGTCATTTGTTTGTCAGATTATATCTGATAAATGTGGTTGCTTTGGGGGACGGTCACACTGCGCTGGTAGGTAAAGTGCAGACTTGGTATGGTTGGATTGGCTGAATTGGCTGCTTGTGTGATGGAATGACTTCTTTGTCTGGCAGTTGGCAGTTAAGTGAGGGTTTTGGGTGTCAGCGGCCAGCTTTAGGTTTGGATTTGAGTCATGAGGAAGTGGGTGTGTGTTTTCCATGTGCATTTTGTTGCAAGGTGGAGTAGGAGTTCTCCCTGGTAGGCTGTAGGAGCTTTCCCCTTTCGGATTGTCGGTTGGTTGTGGGGTAGTGCTGTGGCTAACGTGGGTAGAGCAGTTGCTCAGAAGCACTTCCGTGGGCATCAGTGGGGGTGTCAGTGTCTCCTCATCGCCCCAGCGGGTTTTGAGAGCATAAGTACCCCCCTGCAACGGCTGCATGAAGACTAGGGGGCGTGTTAGGTAGTGGGGTGTTGCAGATAGCGGGAGACTCTGACTCAACTCTTGAGTGCACTGGGGATTACCACTTACTGTTCTCAGTTGGCTTTAGGTAGGCTGGTTGTAGATGGCTGACACAGATGCATTTGTTGCTGCTCTTGCTGAGGAGGGTTTGGAGAGGTTCACAAAGGAACAGTTGTTGAAAGTTGCAGATCGTTTTTCTATTGATGTTGAGGATGAATGCACAAAAGAAAAAATTAAGCTCAACTTAAAAGCAAAGTTGGTGGAAATGGAGCTTTTGAATGTAAGTCCGCAGGAGTCTCCAGTGGCCGGTACAGTCATGCAGGTCCAGACACATGGTCTAAAATTTGCGCAGCAAAAATAACTTTTGTTGTTGCAGTTGGAATATGATAAAATTAAACAAAAGGTGGCATTGGACAAGCAGTTAGAATTAGAAAAGATAAAGCGGGACAGTGAGGTGGTAAAGGAAATAGTATTGGAGAAAGTACGGCAACAAACAGAAAACGCTAGGCTTGAGGTGGAAGCATTTTGGTTGGATTTGATTAAAGAAGGTAAGCTGAGTGGTGCGTTGCATCAGTTTGAAAGACCAACTGGTTCCAAGGGGTTCTGGTTCTGCTGGGTTGTCCTTTGGGCTGTGCTAGCTGCGCCTGTCCATGACTGTTTTGTCTCTGGGGTCTTGGATGGGGGGGGTTGGCTCCAGCCTATCATGTCAGAAGGATAGCTTGGTTGCTTATGAGCCATTCATCACGGATGGGTTTGTATCTTTGGTGTGCAGTGATAAGAGGGTGCCGGTAAAAATTTTGAGGGACACAGGGGCACATGGTTCTTATGTGGTGGTAGAATCTGCTTTGCCTTTTTCCGATGAGTCAAGCGCTGGGGAAGTCATGGTATGGGTTTAACTGTTTTGCCTATTCCTCTGCAAAGAATGTTTCTCTCATCAGATTTGGTGAAAGGAGAAGTGACGGTTGGTGTGCGTCCCACACTGCCCATTGAGGGGGTGGATCTCATCTTGGGCAATGGACTGGCTGGTGATCGGGTCTGGGCAGACGACCCTCCTCAACTGCCTGTGGTCACTTCTTGTCTACTACTACTGTCTACTGCAGACCTATGTCACCAGCAGATCTCTAAGGTCCCCTGATCAGGGTTTGCTGGCTGTCCCTCGCTCTAGAATGAAAACTAAAGCCGACTGTGATTTTGAGGTTGTGGCTCCTATAGTTTGGAACTCTCTCCCCTTGGACATACGATCTTTCAAAAAGCACCTTAAGACCCATCTGTTTAGACTTACCTTTGAGTGATTTTCTCTATTTATTTCTCTATGCATTGCTTTTATTATATTTTTAAACAGCGTTATTCTGTTTTTATTTATTCTATTCTGTTTTTATTCTGTTTTAACTGTTTGATGTCTTTATGTTTCTGTTTTATTTCTTATGTGAAGCACTCGAAAGGTGCTATATAAATAAAGTTACTTACATAATTAATTAGTTGTGTTTCTACCTACCTGGATGCACTGCAGCCACCACCAGACAGCATCGCGGCAGTTGTACCTGGCACAGCGACCCTCACCCAGTAGGTTGGGGATCAAACCGTGGCGCAGGGTCCCCGCAAAGGCCAGGATAATATTACTATGGAAAGCGTAATGGCACGGTTGGACCATCACAAAATCAAGAATACTTCTGCTAAAAACAAATATTCTTGCATGCTTGTATGGATTTCAAAATGTATCATTAGCACGCATGCACACACACACACACACACACACACACACACACACACTTACTTACCGGGCCTCCGAGTGTCTGCCAGTGAGCAGCATCAGTCCTCTCAGAGCAATGAAAGTGTCCCTACCCCAACAACGGAAAATCCCAGAGGAAAAATGAGGGAGACCTGGGTAAAAAGCAGGCAAAAATCAGTTAATCAATTAATCTGATGGTTGAGTATTATATATCCTAATAATACATGTATATGCTTGTAGTGGCAATCTAGCTACAAAAAGGCCACTTGAGGGAATCTGAAGACATTACACCCACATTCACACACACAATGCTTTGTGTCCTCTGACTTGGTCTCTTTTTTTGAGTGGATATGGAGAATGGTAGGATGCTTCAGGTTACACAACTTACAAGACAGACGCCTATGACAGTCTTTGTTCGTGTGGCCAACAGATAAACACCCAAAACAAGCACCTTTCTCCCTTAAGAAGTCGATTTTCTCTCTATGCAATTTCTTCTCACACAGCAGACAAGACACCTTTGTTGGTTTATCAGGTAAGCTTTTCTCCTTTTGCATTTGAATCACAGTTTTAGAATTGACAGCTGTCACAGAAGTTGCAAAACTGCTTCCTTTTGTTACAAAACAGTCCTTACAGACTGTCTATGCTGCTGGTAGCCTCTCCTTCTACTCCATACTCAAATGCTCTGATGAATGCACTGTATTCAAGTGGGTCTCCGTCAAAGGTTGGTATATCTCTTGGAGGTAGTGACGATGAAGACTGTTGCTGCACAAGAAGAGCTGTAATGTCATTTTGCCCTTGCATGATGGAAAGAAGATTGCCTTGATCAGTATTGGTTTGCATTAGGTCAGCACACTGAATGGGTTCCTGCGTAAAATGCAAGGTGGGTTCCTGCGTGTGTTGTACATAATGTGTTTCTTGAAATCCTCTAGACATGCTTGGTTTTGGATTTAGAGCATGAACCTCTGGTCCAACATGCACAAAGGTTTCCTTGGGTTGTGCACCCATTGATATGGTAGCTTTGTTGCCTCCTGTAGGTGGATGATTGAATTGATGCTTTGAACATTGTGGAACAAATTCAATTGCAGAGGGTTTGAGAGATATTTTGTGATTTGACCTTTCCAGATATGAATTTTTTTTTGAATGGGCTCTGGAGGTGTTTGGTTCTCAGTCATTTCCACACCATGGGCAGTATTCACAAACACTTTTATCTTACCATTAAGAGTTCTCATAAGTACTACTAAGAGTTCCTTGCTAAAGAAGCTGCTCACAAAGCTCACAAAGCTGCTAAAACTAACTTTTACTTAAGAACTCAGAAAACTGAAGTGAAGAGGAAGGGTGCAGTTGACCCCGCACCTATGGATGATGTTTGAATGAATGAGCTTGCTTTCTATGCCCACAGTGACAGTTTGATAGGGGATGGCTCTCTGTCGATGAATTGTTCATTGAAATATCATAGAAGGAGATAGCATGTTGACATATTCAAATGAAGGAGTGGTTTTGTGGGTTATGAATGAATGAATTATCCATACCTACAGGGACAGTAGTGGAAACTAATGCTGAACAGGAAAATGTGGAGATATTTGCACTGCGCTAGTGTTAACATTCTATGAGTGTTGGGAGGGGTGGTCAGTTTGGCACATCTCTATAACTTCAAGGTCCACTCACAAACATGGATAACACGGTTACTAATACATGCCGATTTGGAGCAAACTGGTGAATTTTACATTTTGTTCTCATCGCAGAGAGCACATTAGTTTCAGACAGAGCATAATATAATGTGCACTTGAGAGTGATCAATAGATACATTTTATAATCTAGACATAGACTGTGTGTGCAGCAGGAGGCAGCATGTGTGAGTATGACTATAAAGATGACATTTGGACTATGGTTACATGCATTAGTTTGCAATTCAAGTAGTCCCTACTTGAGTTACTTTTTCAAATGAACCTCGTGTTACTTTTTTACTTTAAGAGTGATGTTCATCCTCTTTTTGTTTAAAAAAAGAAAATTAAAAGAATAAAATTTCTGATGCATTTTGTTCTCTCTGTGTATTTCCTGCTACTTCTCTCCAGCTGGTGCGTAAGCCGGTGTCGTAAGCCTGCGTGCGTAAGCTTGTATTTTTGTCATTATTGTTATTATTTTTGTAAGCCTTAAAATTGACCCAGTTGGGTGCTTATTCGTTGCATGTTGAATTATGTAGGCCACTGTTGGCTACTACAAGCCCGTACCCGTGTATTTTTTTTTTTTTCATACCGAACCTCTGAATCTGTTCATTGGATAATTTGCACAGGAACTGAAAAGGGGTTTTAACGCAATGCAAAAGTAATCTATAAGTAATCTAATGTGTTACCTTTCTCAGCAGGTAATCCAGTAATGTAACTAATTACTTTTTAATCTTGTTTTTTTATTATTAGTATTATTATTTTATCTGTCAGAAATATTTTTTTCCCTTTGAATTGATTTTATCTTGTTTTTGTTGATTTTTAAACTATTTTTGGTCTGTCTTGTTATCTGCTTGTCAGACATCTGTGAAGCACTTTGAACTGCACTAAACTGTATGAAAGGTGCAACACAAATAAACTCTGACTTTGACTTTGACCTGGGTAGTAACAACTATTTAATTCAATATTTCCATTCCAATTTATTAGAACAGTATTTGCAAAGTGTCACTGAACACTGTGAAATGCAATCGATTTAATGTATTGATATGAGAGGCTGGAATATTGATACAGTATTGCGGGAAATATATTGCGATACTAGGCTGTATAATTTTTTTTGCACAGCCCTAATCACTATGCTAGTTAGTAAGCAAGGCTGGTTTTTGCAAAAACAAACATTCTGAGAGATGTAACCTCGTAATTCACTGCAATACCTGCAGCCAGTGAGACGCAGCACTGCTCCTTTTGGCCTGAGATTGGACTGAGGCGATAGGGGACGTCCTCATTTTTTGTGGAAACTGGAGGCAGAGCAGGGAAACGACCAACACCACACATCTGAACAGAACCCAAGGCCAAGAGGCGGACGAAAGTAGACCCATTCTGGATGAAACTATACAGAAAAATAGACACAAGTAGAGATGGTCGGATCAGAGTTCATGGCTTTTCCATGACTTCTCCATAACTTTGAATGTAGTTATGGGTTAAAGCAAACTTGCCCATTAATTTCTGCAAGCAAATTTCAGATTTCAACAGCACCATCCAAATCAAATCAGTAGTTTCCAAGGTACTGTGTACTACTGCACAGATAAATGAAGACAGATTGACAGTTTGCATGAAGCACAGACACAGACACACACACATATATATACACACACTCACACCTTGACATGAGTTTGAAAGTAGCGTCCAGGGCAGTGGTGTAGGTTGCCACCACGATGGCATCGAAGTAACTGGGTATGAGGTAGCGTGGGATATGTTTCAGGTAGTCAAAGATGGCCGCCAACCACTGGCCCACCTACAGACACAAAAGGTTTAAATCAGCTCTCAGATTAGTTTAAGGACCTGCTGTTATATGGACACATCATAATCCATTCTATGTAATTACAGTTTGACTTTACTGTAATTACTTGTTGATTAGCTGAGTTACTGCTTAATCTTCAATTTCTATCTCGCTGCTTGTTCTCTGCCTGGCTGGCAGATATCAGGTCAGTTTGTCTGTTAAAGGAATACTCCAATGTTTTGGGCAAATAGCCTTTTTCAAACGTACCCAGAGACAAGATGTTTAATGCCATTTTCACCTCTGGTTGTCTTATTATACAATGTATCATACATCTTAAAATTAAAAAAACAAAAACAAAAAACGAGTCGTTAAAAGATTAGTTAGACAGTAGGAACTATAACTGCTGAACACAGATGGAAGGATACTTGTGTTCAATGGTTATAGTTCCTAATATCTAACTTCTCCTCGAGAATCAATTTTTTTTCAAAAACATTTCAAGATGTGTGTATCAAACACACATGATACACTGTGTAAATAAGACAGCTTCAGAGTTGCTGTAAGGTTTATTTCTTCACTTTGACAGAGCTAGGCTAATGACTCCTGTAGACTTCAAGGCTTTAGCCTAAGTTAACACCAAATGCTAGCCATAGGAACTGAACCAGTGGAGTATTCCTTTAAGGTTAGCACTAACCTGACCAAGGGGATCTGAACAACAGAAAAAAATGCCATAAAGAATGAAATGCATATTTGCCTTTTTTAAATGAATTGTAATCCTTTTACATTTATTGATACAGGGGAGTTTTACCGAGTTAGCATGATCTTTTTCACCATTGCTTTTCTCATACTATTGCTCACATTCACACCTGTGAGCTACTGTCTTCTACTGAGCAATGCAGTGGTTGGTGGTTAGGTGTTTTGCCCAAAGCCACTTAGACCATTACCTCTGCCAGTGGTCCCTCCCTGTGTATCAGTCTGTTGGCGACGTAGTCAATCAGCCAGTCCCCCTGTCTGAGGTTGGCACACAGAGGATGACCCAGGTCGTTGTTGGGACGAATATCAGCCAGCACCGACATCAGTCCTGCAGAGAGTCACCCACAAGAAGACTTACACCCCTTAACACCAGAGCAGTGACCAGGGAACTATGTGAAACAGTCAATCTAACTTCAGCCCTCTGAACAATCCTGCTCAACTTCAAGGCAAAGAACCAAAGTCAGACAATGTTTTGTTCAGTGTGAATGACCAGTGCTTTAAAGGTACAGTGTGTAGGATTTTAATGACGTTTAAGACAGAAATGGGACATAATATTCATAAGCATGCTTTTAATTAGTGTATAAAAACTTTTTTATGTCTTTCAGTAGCTCCCTTCACGGCTTTTGGCGGTGTATACTAGCTAGCTGTCTCGGTTGATTCTGAGGGGAACACATGTTTATGAACACTGTGTTGTGACTGGCTGAATACTCTTGTGGGGTTTTCCGGTGCAAGACGACCGCTTCCTCTCCTCAAATTTTATTGGGCTGAATTACAGACTTATCAATGGAGCATTCAAAGATTGTAGAAGAGATAGTCTGGCCTGAGAGACTAATTACCAATGCCATCTGTACTCAGTTAATATTTGTGTAGCTTGACATCTTATTGTATACAGCATGTACCCTGTAGTCCAGCATATTTGAGGCTTTCCCATCCAGGAATACTGTAGCAGCCTCCACCATCCTCTTGTTCTTCTGCATCACAGCGGAACAGCAGGACATTCATGTCGGCTAAAGACAGCTTGGACATCAGCCTACACAAACACATACACATGTTTTTAAAATGGAAGCCCCGGCTCTACAAGTCTGTGCCTGGTTCTACCCACATATTTAACTGCTTCTTAAGCTACATTATAATGAGACAGCAGACAGATTTTTCTCAAATGTTTCTAAACCAATAGCTCCACTAGACAAAAGTGGAATCAAAATATTTTATTCGATTTTAATTTATTTTATTTAATAGAGACATACATATATAGTATACAGAGAGAACTGCTGAACAATTTTCAAATGTAATGCATCATAGTAGAGGTGTAAGAAAATATTGATGCACTTGAGTATCACAATACTATGTTTTGTGATACTGTATCGATTCTAAGAAACACTATCGATTTTTGATTAATAGTTTATATGCAAAGATTTGTGGCAGTGGTTCATGACTAAGCATTTTCTTTTATTACTACTTGAGAAATTAAAAATCGGCATACATACTACAACAGAATGTGAACCTTTAAAGCAGAATCTAACACTGTATACTGTCTGAGTACAATCTATGTAACACTGTTTACAATTTTTGATTTTCTTAATTTGTTTACCTTAAGAATCCTGCAAGCACTTTAATTTGAGTTTTTTTTACTGATATAGGCAAATGTTAATCCCTCTACTCAGACTGCACAAAAAGTAGTGCTATGATGTTGGATGCTTTCACTCAGATTTTATACATAAGGTGGTGTGATCTTTATACTGTGACAGTTTTCATAAAATTAATTTAAAAAATTGCAACATACTGCCTTGCTTACAGTATCGTAATATATCACAATATATTGAATCATAACCCCTGTGTCATGATATGTGTCATATCGCCCTACATTATAGCATTCATCGCTTCTGCTAATTTCCAGTGCTTTTCCCTAATTGGGCTTTTTACATGAAATACATACAGAGGGCCAGATGTGGTGGTACACACTGTAAAAAGATGTTAAGTCTATGACTGTCATCACAGAATCCAAATAAAGTTTTTGTAGGGACAGACCCGGCTGATCTGTCATGCATGGCAGATATCATATATCGTTATCAGCCTAAAAAAAACATATTGTTCTATTCCAAAGTTTTTGTTCTACCTCTCCTCTACACTCTTCTACCTTATATCAACAGTGCTACTTACAATCATGTATATTATGAATTTACTTCACTTCACTGCACTTTACCTCAGCAGGTTTATCCCCCACTACATCCCTGCATACCACAACAGATATCAGCTACAGAGAGAAAAGAGTTCCTGCAAGGTATAAAGAGTCTGTGTGTGTGTGTGTGTGTGTGTGTGTGTGTGTGTGTGTGTGTGTGTGTGTGTGT
>OMLF01056006.1:1232-11763 GCA_900302615.1 Holocentrus rufus
TCTTTCTGGTGAATGAATATTCCCATTCAAAGAAAGGACAGTCACATATTTTCCATCTGTGTGCCTCTTTTTATGAATGGTCGATTTTATTTCTCAAATACAATCTTTATTTCCATCTCTAATTCGTTGAATCTCTGACCAGGATTTCCATCATTCATTATTACAATGATTGGAAAAATATATAGTAATTATTATTACTACAATAAGTGATGATAATAATAATAATAGGATACTATTAGCAGGTCTGACAAATGTAACCCAAATGAAACTGTCCATGGTGCTGATTTTTCCATGCATCTCCAGGATCCAGTGGAATTATTTGAAGACACTGAGGTTGCAGCAGCTTGAAGGTTAGAGAGGTGAATTGTACCTATAATGACAGCAGCTACAATCCATTGAATGGTTTGGAGGATTTAGGCAGGGAATGTGAGTGAGTAACAGTTTATCTTCCTCAGTAGTCCTTGAGGAGGACATTTAACCCCCTACTGCCCCCTTGAAGCTGTTTCATGGTCAGTGGTTAACAACTGTGAGCACTAGGAAGTTTCCAAATGTGAATGAGGATCAGAATACTGCTGAAAGGGAAAAGGAAATCTGGGTGCTCAGCAACCCCCTTCCCCATACAGCTGATGTGCCCAAGAAGCATTTAACCTCAAGTTACTCCTCTGAAGTTACTTAGTACATAATGTGTCACTACATCTTCAACTGATGCTCTTCTCCTCTTCTCAGACAGAAGACTATAGTTTTGCTGGGTGGCTTCCCAAAATTAATGTCTGTAGCTATAATGTGAAGCAGAGCAATTCTGGCAAGAAATAAAAAGTGGGTCCAAAAGTGTCCCTGGATAAGGAAGGATTTTTATCAGGTTTCAGTCATCATTCATCATTGTAAGCCTCCCATGTGGTAATCTAATCTCAAAACACTATGACCCATGCACAAACAAAAATGCAATAAAGGTTTGCATGGTACCACTGACATCTGCTGCAGTCATGCCATATTACTCGAACATAATGTTTGCACTGTTTAAGCCATTGATTGTTTGATCATTGATTTTTAATTTTGTGGAGCTGCTAAGCCTACCTACAAAAGCAAAGCAAAGTAAAATGGCCTAAGAGGTGGTGGTTAAGTGGCCTGGTATAGGTCACAGGTTTGATCCCTACAACAGCCAGTGTGTCCATCAAAAGAAGCATCTCCCATCAAACTATGGAAAACACTCTTATAGATGCTTATTCATTGTGAGCTGCTTTAAATGAAAATGACCAATGCTGATCAGTCAGCTATAGTACAAACATAAAGATTTTTATTGTGTCTTTAATTCATTAGATATTTGCTTGTAATGCTTTGGTTTGGTTTTAATTCTTATACAGCCATTCGTCCAAGTATATAGAATAACTACAATAAAACCATATTATATATGTTGTCAACAGTATCCCTATATACTGAATGGGGGCCTCTTTTGTGTTTGAAGCTGCCAACAGCAATTTCACATATTAGCAACTCTAAATGACAGCGATTTATATTATTATGAGCTTCAGTACCCAGAAATCAGGCAGTGTAACATCAGTAAACTGCATATAGCACATTCATATTTCTTAACCCAGCTGGTCTGTGATCACTGTACATCAAAGGCAAGAAGCAGCAAAAAGATCCAGCATGGGTGATTCCAGGTTTCTCTAGATGGAGCAATGTATCATTTCAGTGAGTCTTAACTGTCACATTTTGGCTTGTGTGTGTCCTCCAGTGAACATCACTTGGAGAAACACTTATAAAAAAAGATCTTGCTACTTCTTAAACCAAACACAGTTTCGCAAGACTGTTCTTAGACAGTTTTGGGAATGGGTGTCAGAAAATGGGTATGACATATCAGCTGGCCTGGCTGGACAAATCTTTTTTTTTTCTGTCATCGTGCCTCCCTGCAGCTGCAAAATGAAGCAGAGCAATCACATGTTTTTCACGTGAAGACCAATCACAAGAGTAAACGACACATTCTCCAATTTTAATCATGTGATAGGTTGAGGGTTTTCATTCAACTCTAGCAGCAGGCAATTTCACCAAGCAATCCCTCCTGTTTGATGAAGGGTGTGCTATTCTGCGAAATCAACTAGAATAGCCTTTGGTTACAATGAAAAACAGCATACTCTTGACCATCAGTTGCACATGATTGGAGAACCCTTCCCTACATAAAAATCACACATGATGCTGAAAGCCCACGTATTTGATGCGTCACAGGCCAATCAGCTTTATTTATCATATTTCATGTTTTTCCAGTCATACTGAGAAACCAACTCCTAAGATCTGGAATTGTTGCATTGCACTTTATCCATTGAGTTGTACAGGAGCTCAACACAGTATCTGTGCAGGCAAGTGGTAACGTTCTGATTGCATTCAAGTGAGAGGTGAAAATAGCAGAGTCATTCTCAGTGTAGTACTCAGTGGTATTTACGGGTATCATAGTACATGTTACAGCAAACTGCAAATAAAATTAGTCTTTTACAGGATGAAATGTGTCAAAGATTTATGCTACCCTCACATCACAAACATTCATATTCTGCTCTCTGAAGGTATGACTTTTTTTTTCTTATCTTCAGAGTGAGCCCAGCGGTTATGTGCCTTGACAAGGTTCAGTGCAGTATTTGTCAAAGAGGTAAAGTGCTGCTCATTTTCTCCACTCCAAGTTGCAAGCAACTCCAGGAAGTCAAACAGGGTTGCTTCTCCAGCCTTCACTTCCAGTCTCCCACACTCCTGGGAGAGTCGCCTCTGTGTCCGTTCACATAATGCCAAGTACAGAAACTGTTCTTTTAAAACCTACCTCGACAAACAAAATGTCAAAGAAGGATGTCTCTTAAAGATTTAGTATCATGGCCTTGCATTTTTGCCACATACACTCGACCCCCATAAAAGGAATACATCATCAATAGCCTGAAGTCTTGTGTACTGATACCCATTCACTTTGACCTACCTGAGACAAGCATCAAAACAGAGTTGTAGCACAGGCTTGGGTTTCCATTTTCAAGAGTGTTCAGTGTAGTATGGCACTTTTGAACTTTGTGTAAATTTAGCTTTCACTCTCCTTTCATATCTGACTTGAAAGATAAGCCAGAAGTAGAGTGTCGAGATCGCCAGGTCGGTTGAGTGGTTGAGGGATTGGATTTCAGACATGGACATGTAGTGTACTTGTGGACACAAAATTCACTCCTGATGGAAAGCTCACGCTTGGAGGAGTAGAATGGAAACTCTCCAGCACTGATTTTTCAGTATGATTTAGGAATGTAATTCAGTTATCCATGTTGAAGATTTATAATAATAAACAAAGTTTCAGAGCATATTTCGTAACACTTTATCTAACATGCTAACCCTGTTCTGTCTAATAATACCTTGGTACTGCCTTAAAGCAACAGAGGGACTGTCTGGCATGCAGCTGTCAAAGTCCTCCAGTATGCTTTGAGTTTGTAATGTTTTCAACACATTCAATAAGTGCATGTTTCCTTTCTCTCTGCTCTCTGACGGCTACTTAATCAGATTGCAATCTAAATATGTCTGAGAAAGCAGTATGTGAATTTAATTATTCATATTTATCTATCTATGTTGACTTATTTATTTATTTATCTATTTGTTTATTTAAGGACTTGTGAAGGGTGTTCTGCAGTTTTGAAATTTTCTCTAGATTGTAACCAAAACCATACTGCGTATGGCAGTATAAAAAAAATACCTTAATCTGAATAAATCTGATATAGTCAATCAATCAATCAATCAAATCAATCAATCAATCAGCCAATAAGTAATAACTATAGCCTATAAAAATGAAACGACATTAAAAAGTATGTATGTAGAGGAAAAAACAAACCATTCAATCTTTATTGAGTTGAACTACAAAGTGCTTCACCGCTACGTTCTCTTGAATCATGGGAAACGTAGTCTTTGGGGAAAACGGATCATACCACTATGTAAAGTACCAGGGAAATGAGAGGAAATAAAGAAACACTTTATCGCATTTAGTGGTGGCTCAGAGGTAATAAGTTGTATGTGTATTTTTACCTAAATATTGTATATGATATTACATACAGGTATCAACGATATATAAAAGGAAAACGAACTCTCCCCCCGTCGGTTGCAGAGAAATACCGCCGGTCCGTATGTGTTAGCTCTCTTCCACCATCGGATTACAGCCGAGAGCACGCAAGGGACTGTTACCCGGCTATAAAACGTCGATTAAAACAAGCGTAAGTGCACTAAACGTGTCTTTTACGGCTTGGGTTGTAAAAGAAAAGTAAACTGCAGATTGTTAAGCCCAGAAAATTCATTAAAGGTAGAGTTTTTTTGTGCGCCACGTGGCTGTGTGAGCGACAAGTTGGTGCGGCTGTCAGACAAACTTGAGTGGAAGTGCCCGAGTGTGCAAGCAACAGTTGACATGCGTTACACGGTTTTGTGAATCAGTGTTTACTTGTGTGCGTTTGCCAAGTTTGTGACTGATTGTATCTGATGCTCAATATAGTGTTTATGATGATTTTGTGTAACTTTATTTCCTGTCGTATCACTTCAACACTCTTGTAGTTTTGCTGTGATATTTTTGTTATCTTTCATTATCGGATGAATTTATTGTTCATAACGGGATTGAAACATTCTAGTGTGGGAGGTTTTATTTATCTTGTCTGTATTTCTCTATGTGGGATTGGGTTTAAAGGCTGCATCAGCTTCCTATTCCAGTATTAAAGGTGAGTGTTGGTGGTGACGCTGCTTTTCAGCTGATGCTCTAACCACAAATAGGCTGTCATTCTGCTCATTTATGTTGTACAGGCGATAATCCATATGTCTTGGCTGGCAGTGGTACCGACAGTGCACTAGTCGTGTTTGCAAGTTATTTTTGTAAATACTTTTTTTTTTTTTTTTTTGGTTGCCTGTTTTTGTTTTATGCACGAGAATGTCTATTTTCTATGCTTTTAAAACGTATGCGAGTATTGTCATGTAAACAATAAATCATTCTGGATTTCAGTACTCCATTCCACAATAGGTAGCCTCCAAAATGCCAAAACAAAGGTGAGCCAAATAGGGATGCCAATATTTTGCAACTAGATGTTTCCATTAAAAAAAACATCTTGTCACAATCTATACATAAAACACATTCTAACCTAAATACTGGCCATTCTCACCCATTGCGTGTGTGTGTGTGTGTGTTACCCACTCAGCATTTTGCATTGTTTGTTTTGGGTTTATGAAGTCCAATGTGAGATTGATCAATCCACTTTTGTAGCATTTGACCTTTGAGTACTATACAATCTATATTTCAGAAATACCAACATTAATAAGGCCCACTGCATGTTCAGGCTCAACACACGTTAAGTTGATGTTGAACTGTTCTTTAGAAACATATTTATTGTCATTGGAACTTTTAGATTAAACCAGAGCATTTTGATCAGTCCTTTGTCTCTCTGCCTTCAAGACCACATTGGCGTCCTTTTTTTTTTTTTTTTTGAACTCCAAAAACCATTTCCTCTCATTCGTCTAACCAGCAAGTTCTCTGTGACACTAACTTCACATTGAACTAACGGCACCAGCTTCTACCTGTTGCTTCTTTCCTTTTCTCCCCTCATATACCTGACACAAAATCGAGTCCAGAAGAGACCCCTTTAATTACGCGATGGATCAGACTTGCACAAACTCCGAGCATGGAAGAGCCCCTCAGAATGCTGTCCCCGTGAGGGCGTTCAGCCAGGGCAACGGCCCCAGTCTCGGGAGAGGCATCCTGAATGGAGACGACGTCCACCTCGGCTGGAGGCGCCAGCGCACCCGCTCGTCCCACTCGGAAAGCCAAGGCTCCGGGGCTGAAGAGGAGTGGTCGGAAGCTGCCGGCTCTTACGGCCAAAGCCCCGTCCTGCAGGGCATGCAGTGGCGCAGCACCTGTGCTGACGGTAGCAACGGGCCGCTCTCATCCTCTCCAAGGAGCCCAAGTGCAAGAGGCTCCCTCACCTTCCGCCTCAAACGCCCCCCTGGTCAGCAGCAGGAGCACCCAGCCCACCCTGTCAGCACTGTCAAGTCCTCCGGGACCCCCCACCGCCAGGCCAGCAGAGGCCGAAACCGCACCTCCTCTGAGACCGAGCAGGGGGGCAAGGGCAGCAGGGGGCCGACCCACAGGAAGAGGGGCCTCTCCGAGACGGAAAGCAGGCCCAAACGGGACAAGTATGACACCTTCCCTCACTCAGGGAATGGGAGAGACATTATGTTGCCTGACATGTTTTCACTTTATTTTACTTTATGGTTGGTGTTGTATTTTACCCGTCTGCCTGCATTTTTGTTTTGCCTTTTTTGGATTATGCTTTTTTTTTTTTTTAATATATGTTGTGTTTTAATTATTTCATTTTTGTTCTGATGTGCAGGTTTGTTAAACATGAGGCCATGCATTACATACCATATACTACACTGGGTCTGTCCTTTCTATTTGTTAAGTGGAGTGGACATGTTTCATATAACGAAGGCAGGGCGTTGGTGGGCGGGGGCCAGCCCTTTTGTTCTGTAATCCAGAGTTTGCAGACAGGGCAACTCTGTTTCATTGACTGAGGAATGTTCAGATGCCTCTGTGCTGCAGTAATCCAGTAAAATGAGAAGGGGAGGTGAAGCACATGAAGCCTCTTTTCACTCATTTCTGCTCATTTCATTACTCTAAGTTACCCTCAAAAGTCACATTGTTTGTTTTGTCTATATGTTGTGCTTTGATTTGTCTCTCCCTATTGACTTTTTTCACAGCAGCCATTTTGGCATGAAATAGCTAAAACACAGGTGTTACTAATGACATTAATTAAGACTCCCTTCCATTTAGGTCTAACAGAGCCAGGGTCCTGCTATCAGGCACTGAAGGCTGTTTTTAATGGAGCAGAACTTTAATTAATATCATTGGTCACACCTGTGTTTACCTGCTGTTTCATGTCAAACAGGCTGCAGTGGAAAAGGTCTGTTCCCACTACAAAACTGGTGTGACTCTGCATGTGACCTGTAACCTGTAATATCCATCGTCCCGGTGCAGCATCTAATGAAGCATGTGATTAATGTGGACTGTACTGTGTATAGTGATTTGATATAATGTCCTGGTTATAGGTAGACTGTCATGTATTGATCAGTGTGTCAGATTTTCATTCACTGAACTGGTCTCGTCTGTCTTCCCTCCCCTCAGTACCATCATGAGTGGACTGGAGTGCCTTGCCAGCGAGAACATCTGGTTCGACAAAAACCGCTACGATGAGGCCGAGAGGCGCTTCTACGAGGGGGTCAACGGCCCCTGCTCAAACCAACAGGTAGGAACGCACACGCACACACTCACACTCACACACACTTGTTATAGTTTTGAAAGGAGTTCTTTACCTTCTTTTGGCTTTTACATGCACTGCAAAGAATAAAGGTTCACTGGTTTTGGGAAGTTTTATTTTATTTTTGTTGGACATGTATGAGACCGATCATTTATTTAAAAAAAAAAAAAAACCTGAACCTGTCAAAAAGGCTCCCGGTGACTGACAGCGCTCTCTCTCTTTAACTGTCGCCATCTTGGATGTCCAGCGCTCCTCTGCCTGGCACCGCCTCAGCTCGTGTGTTGCTTTGTCAGCAGTTGCCCCGTTCCCCGCCAGTCATTGGCCTTTTTGCTCCATGCAGTAGTTACATCACTGCTGGTCGCAGCGCTCACCAGCCCGTAGCAGCTGTGAGCTCGTGAGTTAAGCCACTCGATTTAGAACGTGGCTCAGCTGAGCGACAGGGAGAGGGGTCAGGTGGTTTGGCAGCTGCCCCAGCTTTTCACGCTGTCTGGGATTGCAGCGGCTGTCAGTTCCTCCATGGGCCTGGAATGGAAACAGAATACTGTTATGATCGTGTGCGGGTCTCCAAAGTGGTGAATTACACAAAATGTCAAATATATTGTGAAGATTTATTTTGGCCATAGAAGAATGGCCATCACTTTACCCAGGCACTGTCAGCTTACCTCCATAGTGAATGAATGTCTGGTGTGGTGGTGGAATATTGAATTGGAAAATAGCAACTGTGGACCGTGAAGAGTAGAATTGCTACAGTTTTTATGTGTTTGTTTATTGGTGATCTGTATCTGTCTGACAAATCTGTATTTTGTTGGAGGTGGAGAAAATATTGCCCCTTAGTTGACAGCATGGCACATTCAAACAAAAGGGTGACTCAGCTGTTTGCTACATTCCAATGTTAAAAAAGGAAAGTGTAATCTAAATCACAGCACATTGTAATATTGAATTACGATACTTACAGAATTGCAGTACATATGGAATCTGCACAAGTACTGTGAATCAAATAGTATTTGCGATTTGATTGGTTCTTGTTCCTAGTGAGAAGTGCAGGCTACATTGTCATTGTTGTGTGTTGGAGTGCTCATTCTTAGTCACTTTCTTCTGAACTGTTAAACTAACAGTTCCATTTTAAATGAGGGTTGGAAAAGGGCTGGAAGACGTACCTGTCATATTAATATTGTGATATAAGACTTTGAATATCAGGATTTTGAATATCGTATCATATGGCAGAAGTGTTTTCTTTTCCTGGTTTTAAAGGCTGCTTTTAAGTAAAGGGTTGCGATTTTCTGAACTTATTAGACTGTTCTGTTTTTTGTATCCACCTGCCTGATCATCAAAATCTGTAAAGCCCGTATATCAAAATTGAGAGATTTTCTCAACAATACCATGATATTTAATTTGGTCCATATCACCCATCCCATTTAGGGATGTATGTATGTGTGTGTGTGTGTGCGCGCCAGCTTGCTTTTGTCTGTCCACCATGCTCCTTTCTTTCCTCCCCCTCCTCCCCCCCTACTGCCTCATCACTGCTGCACCCCCATATGCCCCCAGGAGAGAGAAGCTAGTGCCATCCTGCAGGATATTGCTAAATCGCGGCAGAATATCCAGCAGTGCATTGACGGAGTGAGTACTGTACTGTAAATGACCCACAGGCCCGCCCCCCTGCTGCAGCAGTGCTGCACGCAGTAATGTCCGTGTACCAGCCCTAAAGTGGGGGGATAACTGTTGCAATGAAATGATTTAATCATGCTGCCTAATGATGATTAAAGTTTAATAATCAAATTCTCGTGGGAGTTTTTAGCTTCAGCCTAATTCAGTCCCTGATATGGCATAAATAGATAATGCAGTAATGTCTAATTTTATAACTTAGGCTGTACTTGGCATGTTCAGTGCTATAGTTCCCAAAGTGCTATTCATCATTCTTCCCTTTGCCTCTGCTTGCTTGCTCTCGCATTATCCTCAATCCATGCACTGTACTGTCTGCCAGTAAGTTGCTTGTGTGAGTGTGACTATTTTTAAGGCACCTTTGCACAAAAAGATGTTCAAAGGTGCAGTGATTTTGACAGGAATTTTGTCTGTAGCTCCTGCAACCACTGTTCTATTGACATCAACATTTCCAAGTTTTATTTTTTTTCCCAAGTTTTCTTCAGCACTACCAGGTCTTTTCAAAATGTGGTCTGTCTTTTCTCTTCCAGTATTCAAATTTATTCCTAGCCTATTAGCGATGACTCGTAAGCTGGGTGTATGTAAATGCATAGCATCCCAGCACGAACCTCCAACCTCTACTTTTGTCTTTTTCTTCGCCTTTCCTTGTTCCTCTCCTTCCTCTTTCCCCCCCTCCTTCACCTTAACCCCTGTGCACCCACGGGTGCAGGTGAAGACAGCCCTGCAGCAAACCAAAGGGCGCCCACAGAAACGGCAGCACAGAAATGTAAGTTTTGCCCGAGCACACGCGCTCCTCAGGCTGGGAGATGCTGCATGGCTGGTGCAGACAGCCGGGTCGGGGCTGAGCTGCGTCTGCTGCTGCCCGCAAAGGAGTGCGCTGCTATTGTCACAGCTCTAAGACGTCTTGGTCTCTCACCTCCCACCTCACCTCCCACTTCCTTCCCAGTCATACGAGTCGGCTTCAGCGTCACCAAGCTGAACTAGAAGCTATATAGCATTAGGGCTGCATGATTGTGACATTTGATAATCCCAGTTATTTTGCGCAGCATGGAGTTGCAAAGTGGATGTTGGCTGGCCAGTGCTCCAAAAATCCCATTCATGTCCCAAATGCAGTGTTTGGTGACGCACTGTTTGAGCATTTCCAAACACTGGGATGGAGACAGAACTGGTTGAGTTGCCAGTAAAAACAAATGACATCTGTGTTGAAATAATCCAGGTTCCTTGGAAAACAAAATGTCAGCTGTACATAACTTTTAGGCAATAAAGTTATGTACAAGTCCCACAGTGCATTGCCTCAGCCGATTGCTGATGTTCAAATTGTGTCGCCTGCGTTGGTGATGTTGAGCTACACATTTCTGACTCGACTTCATACAGACATTCTTGGATTATTTCAGTAAATATAGTGCTGCATTTGTGATTGTAACCACCGATCTGGAACATAACGTATTAGAATATTGAATATATTTGAATATATCTCCCATCCTCAGCTGGTGTCGATTTCTCATAAACAAAGTTTAAACATTTCAAAGTTATGGCCATAACATGATAATAATAAACTAATCCTGACTACTTTGCAACTCTAT
>OMLF01056007.1:9590-21765 GCA_900302615.1 Holocentrus rufus
CATCAGCTCTGCACACGCCAACAAGCCCAAAGGTAGAAGAAGCTCCGACGTTAACTGTCACCTTTTGCTGTTTAGTGGCTTGGATGTTAAATATTCAAAAGCAGCGTGTCAGCCCTGATATCCATGCTGTATCCTATATGTGAATATTGTGTCTGTCCCCTCAGGCCGACAAGTTAAGATGGCGTTCGTGAACTCCGTTGCCAAGCCTCCACGCGATGTCCGCCGCCGGCAGGAGAAGTTCGGCACCACCAGCGGCTCGACTTCCTCCTCCACCGCCGCCGCAGCTCCCATCAAGTCAGTACCCTGCTGTCTTACCCGCTCACACTGCTTCACCCTGGTTTACATTTGGGATCATGACTTGAAATGGGCGATGAACTGTTGAGAACATGGAAAATACAGACACAGACATTTGAATGAATGTGAACTTTATCTACAGAAGCACCTGGGGCTAGTTTTACCTTTCCCTCCCACCTTTGTATTTCATTAGTGAACATATGTGTGATGTCACTGGACGGGCGCTGAGCCTCCCACATGGGTAGTTTCCACCAGGGGGGAAAAACTGAGCTTGATCTAAAACTTTAAGTACTTTCAGTGTTTCCTTGTTCTTTTTTTCCCCTCTTTCATTTATTTAAGGATCGATCTAGAGATTTTTCTTGGACCTTACATGGCAAGCAAGGCAGGATTCAAATCTCTGTTTAGGGAAGGTTTAGACACAAGACGATATTTATTTAAAATCAAAATAGTCTTTACTGATGCCATTTTAAAGAATGACCCGTTTTGCTATATTGCATAAGTTTTAATATGATCAGCAGTAGACAGTGGTGAATTAATCTGAAATGAGTGGTTCAAAATGAGAAATCAGCCAAAACAGTGACACCTGCTGTTGCAAGATGAAACCTACTCATTCTGGAAAAACATTCCCGTATTTTTAACTATTTCAGCATCAAATCCTGTAAAATCTAACATGTCTAACTGTGGAATTGTTTGGTGAAGTTCTTTTGGTGGTTCTGGTGGTTCAGTGCAGCACTTCATCGTACCTGAGTTTCTTTAAGCCCCAGCAGACACATGTTGACCTCTGCCTCTTTCTCGGTGTTTCAGAGTTAGACCGGCTGCCACGTACAACTCTGGTGAGTCCAGCCGCTCCTCCTCCTCCCACCACAGCCCTCCTCACAGCTCGTCTCGCCCTGCAGCGCCCAGCGTCGGGGGAGGAGCCGGAGGACACAACGCCCGGGACAAGCCACAGGTCAAAAGTAAGTGTTGACTGTGTGTGTGTGTTGTGTGTGTGTGTGTGTGTGTGTGATTTGTACTATCCCACTAACCTGAGCTCAGGTTTATCTTTCTATCACTTTTTTGATGCTGTGCTGCAAAGCTGAATTTGGAAAAAATGATAAATCCGAGCAGAACCGACAGCAGCTGGAGGTGCAAATTAATTTCTGTCTGTGTCAGAAACATCAGAATGAACGACTTCCAGTTTCCATCAAATCGAACAGAGATTTAAGTTGTGAACGGAGCGTTAGAAAAAAGCACAACAGTAGTATGTGTTTTTATTTCTGAAATGATAAAAAAATTGGTCAGTAAAGATAAAACAGCCCGGTCCTCAGTTGTGTTTTGAATCTGTTTGAATTCCTTTGTTTTCTCATGAATTGTGTTTCTTTCCTCTCTCTTCTCTCTCTTTTTCAGAAATCGCCCCCATGATGGCCAAGACTATCAAGGCTTTCAAGAACAGGTTCTCCCGCCGATAGTGTGCGAAGGAATGGGACTGAATGTATTTTACCGATTTAAACTTTTAAACTTTCAACACCTTGGAAGATTTATGTGTTTTTAATTTAAGTACAGGAAGCTGTATTGGAGATCCCCACACACACACACACACACACACACACACACACACACACACACACACCTTGGCAAACGTCAGCACATAACGCACCATCAGCCCGACCCGACCAACATATCACCCATCATCAAACAGAACATTATTGTCAAAGGGTGTTAAGTTTTCAGGAATGGAGACAAACAGGCTGATTTTATTTATTTATTGCCCCAATGATGGAGATTTTAAGTATTTATATCATGAAGTATGGTCAGTAGGTGTAACAAAACGTGTCAGAGGTTTTGAGTTTTTTTTTTTTCAGGATGCCAAGGAGATCTTGATACAGTTCTTGTCAACTCTTACGCACACACACACGCACACACACACACACACACACCACACTCTGTTACTTGTTCCTCATTCTCCAGTATAATTTTGTGAAACTGCTCTTTTATTTCACAGGTGAAGAATGGTCATTTGTTACTGTCCTTTACAACCAAATTATACACTACATAAGGAAAACCTTTGCACAGAATTATGATTTTTTTTTCTTTATACTTTTTCTTTCTTTTCTTTTTTTTTTTTTTTTTTTTTTTATTGTGACGCATGTCAGCCGAGGCATCAAGACACCATCAACTGTCTGGTTTAATGACTCAACGTTTTCAACAAGCAATGAATTAGACACATAGGCTTGTTTTATCCCTGTGCATTTTTAAAAGATCAACGGACTCAAACGCGCATCGTAGGCTTGTTTTCTCCCTCCTGTGCCGGCGAAATCATGTTTTCCTACTGTCTGAACATGTGCATCCCTACTTTTATCTGCTTCACTGTGACAAATACCTGAGTCAGGACTGAAGTGACTGTCTGTTGGAAGAGGAGGAAAAAAAAAGAGAAAACAAAAATAATGAGGAAGATGTACGATGTAATAGGACCTCTGCAGCTTTGATCTACAATGCTGATGAGATGTATTTATTTTCAACACTGGGGCCTGGCACCCCAGGACTTGGGCCCTAAAGGAGGTAGATTAAAAAAATAGTAATTTTATTAGATTTTAATAAATGTTATATGGTCATTTTTAATAAAATTGACTTTCTGCCCTGATATATGTGCCGAATTCTTCTTGTGATGTGGAAAATGAAACATTTTGTCATGTCTTTTACAAAGTTTATGCCATTAATTATGAAGCACTCTGGCAGTATTAGTTAGCTTAAGTAGCAATAATAACCTTATTGATTTAGTGCCGATATTACTACATAGATACGGGATTATTATAGGTCTATTGAATTATATGTTTTGCGACAGCAGTGGCGTTTGGTGGCAAGTGCTGTGAGCCAATCGGAGGGCACGTTTTTGTGCGTGTCGTTCGATTGGCTGTGTAATATTTTGGTGTTTTCCTCCTGATGTTGTAGCACAAATCAAATTTGAGTGACCACAATGCTGCATAAGAGTGTTTCCGGTTTCTCGGAGAGGCACAAGTGTGTCTTCAAAATAAAAGTTTAAAATGCATGGAGGCGTTGCATTGGCAGCGTCTGCTCAGGGTGGAAGGGAATAGGATATAATATATTTCTTGTCATGTCTGTTTTGTACAGATTTTTCTTTAGTTTTTGCTATTTTTCTGTTTATCAAAGTTTATCAGTGTGATTTAATAATTAGACAAATGAAACAACCTGAAAAACTAAAATCATTGTAGGATTCAGCAGTTCACAACACTGCATGTGATGTGCATCACTTTGTTTTAGGAATCACAGACCTTCAGTCCCTCAAGGGGTTTACAATCCAACGTGCTGAGGAAAGTGATTGAGATTAATCTGTATTTTACCACTAATGTGTCATTATCTTGCTCACTCTCTCACTTTTTGAACTTTATCATTACGTTGTTCTTTGAAGTGATAGTTGATAGTAAGTTAGTTCTAGTTCGTGCATGAGCACGGAAATTATCTGCAATCATTTCATTTTTTGTAATAGACAAAATCACGCATTTGGGCACTTGAGATCAGTGGTTACCAAAGCAGTTCTCAAGGACCAACTGTCGTACAATTTTTTAAAGCTTTACTCTTGCACCTGATCCAATTAAAGGCTTAATGCTGACAGACCTGAACCGGACGATCAGATGTGGAAGAGTAGAGCTGGAACAAAACGTGCAGAACAGGTGGTTCTAGTGTAGAGACCACTGCATTAGTTAACCCACAAGGCCCATCAAATACCTTTGAACACACCGGCTTTTATGTTGAAAAACCCAAACCGGAAGCGCCTTAGCGACCGCTATTAACTTGACACAGAAATCGTCTTCCTTCACGCTGCGATGTGAAACTTGCTGATCTCACTTTGGAAACATCCAGACCAGAGTCTGCTTGCCACACGTCCACCCTGGTGTTTACGCTACTTTACCGCGGCACTTAGCTCCACGATGTCCGGGCACGGTCACAGTCACGGCGGCGGCGGCGGGCACGGCCACGGCTGCGGGTGCGAGGGGGAGCACGAGCCCGCGGAGAGGGGCCTGGAGTACGGGCTCTACCAGCGCATCGACACCGAGAAGCTGCAGTGTCTCAACGAGAGCCGGGACGGGGACGGGAAGCTCGTGTTCAAACCGTGGGACCAGAGGATGGAGAGGGAGAAGGTAACGTGAACCGTGCGTCAGTTTGTTGACATGTTTATTTCCTGTCAGTTTCACTTTCGCTCCCGGGCAGCGAGCAAGACGTAAAGCACCATGTAAAGTGTGAAGTGTGTGTGTTTGTGTGTGTGTGTGTGTGTGTGTGTGTGTGTGGTCTGTGACTTGCATGAAAGAGTTTTCATAAGGCTGCAGGACAAGATAAATGCAGCTACTAAGCATGAGACAGCAGTTATTGGTGCTCAAAATGGACTCCTATGTTATTATGGTGCTGAGCTCAAGTTAGCATAAAAATATATACAACACCTTGAAATTACTTCAATTGGAGTCAAAAAGAGAAAACCTCAACCAACAACATCTGTTGTTACTGAAAATGTCCCTCATGTCTTCCAAAATATTCAAATTATTGAAAAATCTGTATGTGCACGAGGGCTGCAGCATTTTTTGGTTGTTTTTTGATTAGTCATTTAGTCTATAAAGTGTTAAAAATAATGGGAATTGCGCATCAGAAGACCCCAAAGTGATGTCTTTAAATTCCTTAGTCTGATTTGACAGAAGACAAAAACCTACAGTTAAATCATGAAATGACTGGAGAAGAATAAACTAATCTTTGCATCTTAGTGATCTTTGTGAAGCTGGAATCAGCAAATCTTTGGGATTTTTACTTGTTAAATGACTAAAACTCTGAATTATTGTAAATTACTATCAATTTTCTGTCTATCCACATATCGACTAATCGTCTCAGCATCAGTTTTTTCAGTTTAAATTGCAGTTTGCACCGTGTGCCAAAATCATTGCAGCATGATTACTCATCAGTATTGTGCAGCCCTGCCTGCCTCAGATCTGCAGTTTCTGAAGTTTTTCACCTCAAATTAATCTAAAATTAAACTCCGTGATTGCTCGAGAAATATTTACACTTTGCTGCCTCTCTCCTCTCAGTTTGTTGATAGTGACACAGACGAAGAGCTCCTGTTCAACATCCCGTAAGTCCTGGAATAAGATCATCATCATCATCATCATCATCATCATCCTGTGCTCTTCACTTTCTTCAACACTTTTATCTGAACTGGAGAACAGAGCGATTCTGGTTATACTTTCAGTTTTATTTTCAGACACACAACTCATATTCATCCCTCATGATCATTTCTGCATTGTAGCTTTCTCTTTTTTGTGTTGTTTTGATTGCATCACTTCTCCATGTTTTTTTTGGTTTGTTTTTGAAGTGCCTTGGCTGTTCATAACAAAGGAACTGCTTGTTCTGTCTCAGTTTTACAGGCAGTGTGAAGCTGAAAGGCATCATCATTTCTGGAGAAGACGACGATTCCCATCCTGCTGAAATACGACTGTGAGTGTCTGCAGCCGAGGACAAACCTACATAAAGTCACTTTACATCCTTTTTATATGTGGGAAATAGAAGCAGCCAAACCTATTTTTTTCTTTTAATAAAAGAAGTAACTCTTCATTATATGTGTGTATGTGATAGTAAAAACTATTGGACTGATGCATAAAAAATTTATGTTATCAATAAATAAAGCATCAAGGGTATAACAATTCATTCATTGCATCAGTGCATTGATTATAAATTCTGCTGAGTCAGCAGTCCTTGATCTGCTAAAAGAAACAAATAGAATGAATCAGTCTGACTTATGATATAAATGCTTTGAATCGAATGTTTCCCAATATAAAAAAAAAATAGACCTAACATGTTTTTTTTGTTTGTGCTCCTATTTTCCCTTTACTCGTAAATGTTATTTTATGAAGTTTCCCGGGTGTGAAGGTCTCCGTTCTTATCAGAATTATATTTTCATCCTAGGTACAAGAACATCCCCCAGATGTCGTTTGACGACACCGGGCGAGAGCCTGACCAGGCCTTCCGTCTGAACAGAGACCCGCGGGCCGAGCTGGAGTATCCCACCAAGTGAGAGCAGGAGGCAGACACATGCAGCACAGAAACGTCTCACTGGGATCCAGTTGATCCCGCGTGCATTAACACAACAATATGCACCTGTAGCCTCGAGGCAGGAAGTGTATTTTTAGTCCCTCCCTCTTTCACCTCAACTGATCCACTTCCTGTCCCAACATGTAGCCTGAAGCTGCAAAGCCACAACAGGTGTTGAAGAAGCAAATGTAGGCAAACTTAAAATAAATGACTAAGTAACTAAATAATTAACTAACAAAATAAATAAAGTGCTGAATTTACATGACTCATTGGATAGAATCCGATTCGGAGAGGTTGCCCGTGTATGGACGTTGATATATTTTGCTCCTTCTATCGATGTATCTTAGCGGTTTCTTCTTGGCTGCAGAAGAGGAATTTACCACTTGCTGCATTGTTCAAGTGTATGTTCATCCTTCCAGGTCAGACAAACCCATGACCTGTTGGTGCATGTGCAGAAAGAAAACACCAAAAGACAAATGACTGAATTGTTAACCTGCCAGTAAACCGAATGAGAGTCACATAATCTAGATGTCAGACTGTCTGGGCTTTAGTCAAATTTGAGAGGTTTTGATCCGATTCAAGGTGTTTACATGATATGTGAAACTACCAAATTATTGCCCTTTATCTGATTAGAACTGAATGTTTACTGTGCATGTAAAGATATGAATGAATATCCTGTTGATGTTTTGTTGTTTTAATGTCCAAAATGCTGCATGTTAAAATGATCTGATCTCATGAAATTCAACCTTTATGATCTGGTCTCAAACAAACAGAAAGAGAAACAACTGCTTCTCTTTCTGTTTGTCTAAACACGCTCCTTGTATGTGTGTGTGTGTGTGTGTGTGTGTGTGTGTTTCTAACACCTCCACACACAGTTTACCATGGCTCTGTATGAACATGTTTGCTGCAGCGTCACCGTTGTCTGCTGTTTTCTAAGATTGCTCATTTCTTCAGTACTCAGCACCTGTCCATCCATATGCCGACTGCACTTTGTTTTTCTCTCACACACACACACACACACACACACACACACACACACAATTCACCACAGCTCCTTATGAATATGCATGCATTCCCCAAGCTGTTGTCTTAAAATACCCGCTGAAGTGTCACTTTTTCTGTCACGCTTTTGCAGGATCGCTCGTTTTTCCAACGTTCAGCACCTTTCCATCCACGTGTCAAAGAACTTCGGAGCAGAGAGCACCCGGATCTTCTACATCGGGCTCAGGGGAGAGTACTCAGAGGTGAGGCCGGTCTGCACTAATCCTCCATATGTCAAGTAGAAAGGAACACCAGTGGTAGTTCCAAGCAGACAAAGTAAAAACCTTGTTAAAAGCAATGGAAAAAGATGATTTTTCAGTTTCTAAAAGTAATGAGTAATTCAGTCGCTCTCAGATGTTCAGGAGATCTGTTCCAAAAATCTGGTTCCATGTGATGCAAAAGCAGCTTCGCCGGTCTTTGTTTTGGTTTTATAAACTACCAGAAGGTTTGACAGAGCTGATCTGAGAGGTCTGGTGGGTGTTTGTTCAACTGTAATGTCACTGAAATAGTCTGGAGCAAGTCCATGAATGGGTTTAAAAATGAGCAAAATAATCTTAAAAACTCCTCTAACATGAACCGGCAGCCAGTGAGGGGATTTCAGAGCAGGTGTGACTCTGTCATGGTGAGATCCGTGCAGTCGATTTGTTGTTCAGACTCACTCGCTGAATTTATTTGCAGACATACAGTAGATTTTTTACACTGCAGTAATCTGCATTGTATTGTAGTTGACCCAGCTTGTTTCTAGGGGCAGTGTTTCATATGAAATTTGATTCTTTGGCTTTGAGATGTTCTCATCGCTCTTTTGCACGCAGCTTTGTTCAGACGTGTGCTTTTTTTGCCATCAGGACTCTGTGTCCATGTATCCTGTGGGCACCTGATGTGTGGCTGGTTGTACCTCACTGTGGGTTTGCCAGCACTTGAGCAGCAGGCCAGGCAAATGTCTTGTTTCATTTTGTGCCAAGCTAGTATTGTCTGCAGCTCCTTCTGAGGTGTCTTAGTATGGATTTTCAGTATTAGCCTCAGATTTTTATAGATTTGTAGACTTTACATTGTCAGAAACTAGCAGGCTTTTGTTTGTACCTGTGTTTGCAAGTTAGTGCGTCCATAAGAAAGTGAAAATAGTCTAATTTAGTGGGTTTTTTTATTAGCCTTTAAGGCAATAACACAGATTTTTTAAAGGTTGTGCAAACTTTTGACATCCACAGTATGTACATCACTGTTATATTTTAAGTGTCAGAGCGGCATTTAGTACAATGCTGCTTCCAATTATATACAAATGTGCTGTCCAGGTACTTGATGAGTACAGTCAACTCTCTACAGCTGCTACCAGGCTCCTTTATCCTTATTAACATCACAAAGTTAAATCAAAATTCTGATATCTGACATTTCAGTTAAGTGACAGGAACTCTTAAATAAAATAGTTACAGATAGCAGAAAGTTACGCCAAACTGTGGTACCTACGATGTAAAAATCATGGCTAGCAGCATAACATGGTAGCAGAAACATAAAAATAGATGTTAAGATTTTGTTCACTAAAAATAAAGATGATTTAACTGGGAATCTATGAGCAGAGTGTGAGTGTATTACCTGCTGTTTTCTCCCATTGTTTTCTGTGTATTTATGTTTTATCCCTTCAGCACCTGGTATAACACAGTTTCCCTCTTTACTTCCACCCGTCTCTCTGTGCTTTTTGTCCCTTCCAGGCTCACAGGCACGAAGTGACCATCTGCAGCTACGAGGCAACAGCAAACCCCGCAGATCACAAAGTGGAAAGCATCATCCCGCAAACTAATTTCATTTCCTGAAAGCTGTGGAGAGGGAGGAGGAGAGGTTTGGTGGCGTCTGCTAACTGTCGTTGACAAGGGTCAAAAAGTCGAAGATGTGTCCAGTGCTGCGTCTTGGCGGGGGCTTGAATAGTGGCAGGTAGACTCCCAGCGGCTGCCTGAGCTCGACTGGGACTGAGCACTTAAATAATCTGAAGGCCAGAGGGCCTCAGATCTGCCTGGAGGTGCCAAGTTGTCGCTCTGTTTGTGTGGTAATAAAGAGTGAAGGCTTCAAGGATGTGGGCAAAATCTCAATAAATGCATGAAACATGATATTCTGATACAGTCTGTTGTTATCACTTTTACATATTTACTGACTTAATAGCCTCTAAATTTGGACATCTAGCATTTAAATAGACAGCTGACGGCACATGATTGGTACTTTTTAATGGACAAAGGAAACTCAAGACCTTGGTTAACATTTTACAGACTGGATAGATTTCAGAGGTATTGAATAATCAGCTTCACGTGGAGATTTGGGGTATAAAGCATTTTGTGAAGGACCTTAGTCAGTGTTGCTCTGCTGCATACAGATACTGATACAGAATCAATTACAGTGAGAGGATTTTAAGATTCTTGGTGGATTTTGAATAACCAATACAACTTATAAGTCTATCTGTAAATGATAAATATAATGTAAATTTAACTGTGCATCACCCAACCTGTTCAATGCCATCAAATCGTCTACATCGTCAAATCTGGATACTTTCTGCCCCCTAGTGGTTTGTTGTGGTGACACCAGCGTCCTGTGTGAGAAGAAACAGGGATGGGCCTCCACAGTCTAAAGCACTCAGTTTACTTTTCCCTCATTTTAACTCTGTGATTAGGTCAATTGTCAGCCCTCCAGGGAGCACAGGCTCTGTCTCGCTCATAGATTTGCTCTCACCTGAGGGAAAGAGAAATTTGCTTTACAGGGATTAGAGGAAAGGGGGGGATGCAGAGAAAGCTTTGATAAACTGTTGAGATTGAGGCTTGGACCAAATCCAAAGTCCCCTGCAGTGGAGGTTGATTCCCTCAGCCTCTCTGTCACAGCAGACATGAATGGGGCTGAGTTGTGTCTTTATTATTTTTAAACCCATCCAAGTGGCCATTTGGCAGAACTATTCAACCGAGGCTTCCTGGTATGAACTCAGTGAAAAAGCACCTCATCACTTTCACACCGTCCCTTTTATTTAAAAACCAAGGGTTATGTGATTCATGATTTCGTTGCATTATTAATGCAGTGTGTCACAGTGCGGTGTGTGGCAGCCTGTGTGTGCATACAGGGATGCGTAAACCCAGTCTGGAACATGTGATTGGGAAAATGTTCAAAGCGTTGTGCTAGCTCTTTCCAAATATGTTGTTGATGTGTCTGAAGAATAAAGAGAAATTGAAGTTAAATGTGTTTCACCCCTGTGGTGCAGTGAAATGTTTCAGATGAATACTTATCTAAGATATTCTGCTTTGTAATTTTATAGTTGATGATCTCTATGAGTTTTATTGTATCGATCTCTCTGAGTTTGACCAAGGCATCATTGCTGAAATTGAGCTAAGTAGTGTGTGACACAGGAAATGTCAGGCAACATCCATCTTAAGTGTAATACCACATTCATCATTTGCTCTCATCAATATGCATGATTGTTGTTCACGATACAGTGCCTCACACACACACACACACACACACACACACACACACATTTAGGAAGCCTTGATGTATCTGTTGCAATGGCAAACAGTAAGGGTATGATTATGGGTTAGGTGGTAAAAAGAAACCTGTATTAGTGCAATAGCTCGTCTGTGTGTGTGTGTGTGTGTGTGTGTGTGTGTGTGTGTGTGTGTGTGTGGTGGGTAGGGGGCTCTGGAATAATCCCCTAGTGTTGGCAGTAATGTTTGGACAGTAATGTGAAATTTAATTTTAGATTAAATTTAAGAGGGGAAAACACGCGCATGCATTTGCCGTTAATGTCAATTTAAAAATTATTTACCAATCATGAATGTATCGATTTTATTTTATATTTGATATTATGTATTCGATATACTTCCTGGCGCTTAGTAATGCGGATTTCAAAGCGTTGATATCTGTATTCATTTAAAATTACGAACTACAAACTGAGCCACGTGACCGCGGCGTAATTATCTGACATCCAACCATCACTGCAGTAAATTCTCAATATCAGGTTCGAAAATAAAATCCCAGATTGGAGATCAAACCAGTGAAAGAAAGGGTGTGGCTCTGCGGTGACGTCACTGCAGCGAGTACCCGCCCCCTGCCTGTGTGCGGCCAGTAGCGGAAGTTCCGTTGTGAACTGGGACAGCAAGCGGTGAGTGTATGAATTTGTATTAGTGGGCCGCGGGTGAAATTTTATCGCTTTATCCTTGCCGAACCACACGTTTGGGTGCCATATGGTTTCCGCTTGGCATCCAAACTGTGTTCTGAATTCGCGGGCCGAATTTGAAGCGTACGTTAGCCGAGGTAAACTGAAGGAGACCGGGTAACGGGGAGGCAAAAGACAATACAAATTGTGTGTGTGTGCGGCTAGCTAGCACTCCGACTAGCCCTGTTCATTGTGTGGATGTGTGCGGCTAGCTAAAACGGGATTAAGCCAGGCGGTTTGCGAGGATGTTGTGTGATGGCAGTCGGTCTGTCTTTCGGGGCAGGAAAGGCTTTGCACTTATCCTCCCCAACTGAATGCCACCACTGGTGGTGATGGGTCGTTTAGCGCTAACCATTCAGCTCGCGAGCTAAGCTGCTTCTCTAACCATTGTCTCCTCACCTCCTCCCCTTCCTGCTGATGTTATTTCTTTAAAAGGATAAAACGTTTGAAAGGTCGTTAGCTTTGCTCAGCACTTTGCTAAAGTGGCGAGGCTATTTGACCGCGGCTGCTCTGGACTGTAGTAGCTAAAGCAGGCTATTCACCATCAGGAGCAGCAGCAGCAGGCGAGGATAGCGAGGTTAGCTGGTAGTTTAGAGT
>OMLF01056007.1:23236-43650 GCA_900302615.1 Holocentrus rufus
AGTTCCCCAGCCACTTCCACTATTTTATTAGCCAATGAAATATGACCTCCAGTTGATGATTAGTCACCTGCTAAAAGGCCTGGTGGAGCAGGCACACTAGTCAGACACATGCGAGCAGTGTTGTCTAACGACTTGTATCACCCAAGTGGTGGAATTTTAACATTCATGCAGTTTAATCACGCTCAAAGTTTACACATTAACCTCTCCCTTTCTGTTCGCTCACCTCCCTGTCTCCTCATTGCCTGTTTACCAATCAGACAACACGCCGCCTGACCTGCCCGTCCCGTCTCGCCCCGTCCCGCACCGTATCATCAGAACTGAAAGGGTATTACCGGGCAAAGGCTTTTACTGCTGCTAGTGTTTACTGTAAAATAACCATATGATCTCATGCTTTTATCGGTGGCTGACTCACTGTACCAGTGGAACGGCCATCTGCAGCCACGGGCAATTTGCAGGCGTTTTGGTTAATAACTTATAAAGTGTACATTTCATTTAGTTAATGAGTCTCAGGACTTGCTGACTGCAGAGACGACCCCCTCTCTCTCTCTCTCTCTCTCTCTCTCTCTCTCTCTCTCTTTCTGCTCTCCTCCCCTCCTTCCTCGCCTTTCTATTCCTTCTTCCTCTTCTCCTTTTCCAGACGTCCCGCCCCTCCTTCAGTAACTCTCTCGCTCCCCTGCTCTGTAAATTTCTTACATCACTGCTGTATGTTTACCCTTCCTCGGCTTTCATCTGGCCTCAAAGCTCCGTGCGCTTTTTATACTGCGCTCTTTATTATTTCCCCCCATCCAGCTATCCATCCATCTCTCTTCCTTCTTCACTTTTATCCCTCATCCTCTCTTCCTCTGAATGCCCCTTTAGACATTTTGACCGCATTAAGAGTCTCTCAACCAGACAAACACGGCAAAGTTCAGCCCCTTTTCACCGATGCTCTTCAGAAAAAGAATCCCACGCTCACAGCAGCAAAACACTTCACAGCCACAAAGACGAGGAATCAGACTCTTAACCTCCTTATGGGCCACATTTAACTATTCCTGTCACATTGTTGTGCTGTCAGGGCTATTACAGGGACGCGGAACAATGCTGAAGCGTGTGCATTTGCCTGTGACACGCACAGCGTCGGCCACAGCCGCTGTAACCACGCGGCTCTTCCTCGTACGCTGCGTGTTCCTGTTGACTGAGGCCCTCCTGCACCAATAAAGCGAAGCAGGCGAGCCATCATGGAAAAACACCCCGGAGGCCGGCAGACGCCACGCCACAGCCTTATTATGGCCCCAATAACGCAATCATTAATGCACTTTCCTCTGCTACTCTTTTTCCATTAACCTACTTAGCTTAGTCTTCCACACGCCACGGGACAGGTGGTCTCTTAAAGAGACAACGCAGGATGTGGGTCAGTGTGGAAGTTGAACATATATTCACATGGACCCTTGGAGAGATTTTTGATTGTTAAAGGTGCAATAACTATGTTTTTACTGCCCCATTGCATTAAATGTCCACATCTGCAGAGGATTAAGAGTTTCTGATCAACATCAGCATCACAACATGTTTAATAATTGCACATTTGGAGGCTTAAAAACAAAATATATCAGCCAAAAAATTCAGTTTTAAGTTTTTTTTTAAGTACTACTTTCTAAACTAAGTTTTTCAGTGAATAATGCTGACTACAGAAGCCTGCAGGGCAGGTGAAATCCTTATCAAGATATATGGAAAAAAAAGGTTAATGTTCCTCAGAAAGAGAAATAGAAGAGCCAAGTGTGAGACAAAGAAAGACGACCACATTAGTGAAGAATATAGGTCCTCAGACGTTTTGCCTAGAAATCCCAATTTCAAGATAACATTTAATTCAAATGATCTCCATGGGAAAATCAGGGCCTATTTTAACTAGCTGCTTTGTCAAATCATCGCTACAGTCTGGCTTGATCCCCGAGAGTCGCTGTTTAGGAAAAATGAAGCGTTAGTGTCTTTCTAGTCATCTGAGGTTATGAGGAATGGTCTGATTACTAATTGGCTGGGGAGGAGGGATCCTGCAGGATAAATGCATGAAGAGGGAAAGCTAGGATCACTACCACAGTTTCATTTGAAACATCCGTCTACAAAAAGGACGACACCCTCTCGGAAGTATCGCCAAGGGCAGCAAGGAAGAAATGAGGCCCAGTAAGCGCCAACTGGGCCAAAGGAGATGCCAATCATTTAGACTGGTCTTGTGATAACCTGCAGATGAGTGTTTCACTGAGCTCTGTGAGAAGACAGCAGCATCCAAAACATTACAAAACATCACATTACGCCATCACACTGGCCTAGTTAACAGGCCTAAGCATGATTATTAGGTATCGTGACAGCTATTCTACCACATGTTTTCATATCTTTTTTTCCGTTAATCTAAGCACAGTGAATTGAGAGAGATTTCGATCCAGTCCTCTTTAAAAAGCAGAGACTGTATGAAACAGGACAAACAACCCGAGCCTCATAAACAAACATGTTTAGTCTCCTCAGGCAAGGTGAAGCCGAGGTCTGTTTTGTTTACTTTTCACAACATGTTTCAACATTTTTGTTAGGACTTTGAAATTAGACTGAAAGGATGTTCAATGGGCGGTGAGCAAAACTGTGAGAAACAGCACAACACTGATGCAGTTTGTGTTTCTTTGCGAATTTATCATCAGCTTGCAGAAAATTCACCCTCGCTGACACAAATCCTGGAGAGTATCTGATTATTTACAGAGATTTTTTTTCCCATGGTATCCTTGCACAATTTGAACAATGATCCCGGCCTCGTGACGGTAACATAAATTTTGGCACTTTGATAAAACAACATTGCACCAGTGTTGTTTTCCAAATTCCTTGGCAAGCCACCTGCAGGCCAGAGTTTGCCAGTAAAGACAGAAACGGGTCTGTGTTAACCTGAGATCCAGTCGACACCTCTGGCAACAGAAACCACTGATCAGCACAATGAACTGAGACCAAAAAGTTTCCGGTTTGAAAAGAGCTGGGAAAATCTGGAGGAAAGTGAATGAGAAACACTCTGTGCCCTTGAGCAAGGCACTGAGCCTGCAGAATCAGAAGAAGCCTGGCTGGACTGGAATGCTGAGACAGAGGACAGAGGATCCCTGGACAAATGAAGGTCTGAAAGTAGTTTGCAGATACTAGAACAAGATTTGGAAAGCCTTTTTTGGAGGCAATCTCCCTTTAGCGGGGCACAGCTCATGAAAAAAAAATTAAATAAAGTAAAAGGTCATGCTCTTGCCTGCCGGATGAAATGGCTAAATTCGTCTTAAGCAGTCCCACAAAGGGACAATTGTGATGGAGCTGTCTACATCCAGCCTCCCTCTGAGAGAAGACCATGAGTCACATCATGAGGTTCAGCCAGAGAGAAAGTGATTGATTAGCATCTTCAAAAAAACAAAACAAAAGGCCTGTTTCTCAAACTTTAATGTGCTGGCAAAGGAAAGAAAAAAAACGCAGGACTTCTTCAAACAGCGAAGTGGACCAACACACACGCTGCATCCATCCCACTCAGACATGTGAGCTGGTCCGCAGCGGAGCGGTGGCCATTTTAATTAGACTGAGGAGCTCTCAGCTCCCGGCCAGAGTCTCCTGCTGAGCGAGATCCAGCCTCACTTTGCCTGGACCGGGTTTTCACAAGGCAGAGAGGAGCAACAAAGCGGCCATTTATGGAAGTGATGTCATGATACCATGGCAACAACAAGAAACAGAAAAAAAAAATGGAGCCTTGAGTTGTTAAAAATACAATTTAGTTCTGTAGTATTTTTCCAACAAATAGCTATTCATGTGAGGAATAGAAACTAAAGAGAGTTGTGCCCTGAAGGAGATATTTCACTAACAGTCACAAGACCAGAGCATCATCAGTCTGTTTAGAGAGAGAAGACCATTCTCTGTCTGGACAGAATAAACTATGAGGCAATCTTCATGACTCCAGGCTTCACATTCATGTGTGGGAATTTTATACAAGCCAGTGGCAGAACATTTTGTATGACATGAAAACATTTCAAACCCACACTTAGTTTTTTGATTACTGTTGTTCTGTTGATCACTTTGAGTGTGATTAAACCTGACACCCCTGACTGAAGTGTGTGTGTGTGATCCCAGCACTGCTGAACGAGCTGGGAAAGATAAGGAATATGGAACCACTTGTTTGAAACGCCTGAAGGGAAAAAGAGGAGTATGTGCTCAATATAAATCCTTCTGAAGCTTCTTGACAACCAGAAATTCAAAAAATGTCTCCAACTAACCTCAACTGCAGCGGTAAACTCATTCAAACTTCACAGGAAAAGTTTTACACTGATAACTGTTCCAGCCTTCATTTTAAACACACTGATGAAATGCATTGTTGTGTGTGTGTGTGCTTGTTCATTCTTGCAGATATAGCCACTGTATAAGTCCACATTTTTTCTACCATTAATGCACCTTTCCTCCATTCTTAATGTTTATTCATTCATTCATTCATTCATTTCAGGGAGGAAAGCTACAAGAAATCTGTTAATCTGTTTTGTTACGTAACATTCAGGATAGTGTACTGTATTGTCTGGTGCACTAATGTAGGATAAATGAATGATAAATATATGAATGGGGACTTGAGCAACAGAACCTACTGTATGCAGCGCTAATCCAGGATAACTACCAAATGCATAAAAGAGGACATTTACAACGGCTGACACTGTATGAGCAGCAACCAGCAACCGGCAGGCTCCGACTGTCACGGCTCTAATCTGTCAGTATTGAAGCCTGCTGAAAAACACGCTTCATCATAACTGCAGCCCATCAACTGACACACAATATATTACCCTCCTGGAGCCGGAGGAAGTGAATACTCCAGGGATGAACGTGTGTTGTGTGTGTTAATTGATTCAAATGCATGATGCAATGTAATGTGTTGTTTGGGCAGGAGTGGAAGTGCTGTTGCGGTTCAGAAGGCCTGCAGTAGAAAGAGAAGAGAACACACACACATGCACACACACGCACACACACAGACGCAGCACTTAACTCTGCAATCTCCAGCCTGTGTGATGCCTCATGGCTCCATCCAGTCATCTCTCCAGCTGCAGTCTCAATACATCTCTACCATCTTGATTACCGCCACCTCGCAGCCCACCCACCACCTCCATCCTGCTAAAACACTGCATTTTCTACCAGGGACACACTGCACAAGCTCTGGCACTACACACACACTTCCTCCATCTACTCCCCCTCCCTGCACTTACTTCAACTCTAAATGCTACAACCAGCAACCAGCCTCGCAGCTTTTGAGGATATACTTTATTCTTTTATTTAACAGGGGCAATGCACATAACATATAAAAAAAAATACAGACTTTCAGCTTTGTGTTTTTTTTTCCAAGATGGAAGCCAAGCTGAAGCCACGGAGGATCAGCTTGTGCTTCCTGTTTAGTTTACTGGTGAGAATGTGCCTCATCATCCCAGGCTGTCAGCTCAGCTCTGTCAACAGCACCCAGGGCCCCACCACCCAACACACAAGACGACGCAGCCTCTGCCGGGTGCTCTCAAAGCGCGGCCTGAAGCCAGCTTTCACTTCTCACTTCCTCCTGCAGTTTTGCTCCTGTCAAAACCCAGCGGTAAGCTCTGCTCAGAAGAAAACATTTAAACAGCCAAACAGGTTGCTGCTATTACACTGCATCCTGTAAAACCCTTACCCAAGGAAGTCTGACGAAGTAAACATGCTCTTATCCTGCAATATTCTGCTTTACAATCACACCGCTCAGTACAGAGACTTCTGCTGATGGCCAGAAGCCATTAGGGGCTAAAGGAAAATTCCACACAAAAAACCCACTCTCACACAGTTTAAAAACTGGGACAGCCCGCTTTACATTGCGTTTCTGGTGCTGTTTTGTTGTGTATTTTTCTGTGGCTCGCCAAACAAAAGTGAATGCACTTACATCACTGGGAGAGATATCCTCACACAGCTACAGTGGTGTTTCACAGTGAAAACAAAATGAACAACCTAAAAGAGAAACGTTAGCTGTCAGGTTTCAATGTCAACCTCTGAAAATGAAAGCCTCTTTGTAAATTCATTTGCAGTCATGTTAAACAAACAGGGAGAAATCCAGCAGAGAAGAAAGAGAGCTCACTTCTGTAAATACAGATTTACACCCCAAAACAACAAAACAGCATCAGAAACAAAACATAAATCAACAACCCCTGTATTTGAACAGCGTCTGTGTGTCTTAGGCTGGATTTTTGCTTTAAATGCTTTGCTCAAGGGCACCTCAACAACGGGGGAGTTTTCTTATTCATTTCACCTGCTGAGTTTACCTAGCCAGTGTGGGGATTCAAACCAGTGATCTCAGACCTGCTTCTCGAACCTCGCCACTCCCTTCAGCCGCGTAATGTCGTCGATCCGCCGTCTGACGGGGCCTGACGGTGCGGCAGGTCGTAAGCGTTTCATTATGTGCAGCAGCAACCTGAATGGCAGCGGATTTGGAGGCGGCCCAGACTGGGAGCGAGCCCAGGCCGTTATAAACCCTCCTGAAGCAAATCCTGACTGCGAGGACACGGCAGAGAGAGGGGGCAAGCAGTAGACACCTGGCAGGCTTCCCGGAGGCTTTCATCTTTGCACCGGGAGCCATCTTCTCCACCGACGGGCGCTTTCAGCCAACAGCAGGAAACGCCAGCACCAGCAATATGTCCTTACAGTCGGAAGTCTCACGCCATCCGGCCACTGCAGTCGCACACGCTCAAGACAGCAGTTTCACGGCTAAAACGGACATCCATCAGAGCAAAATACAGCTTTTATTGATTCGAAAGAGCCAGTAAAAACAACGGCGCCGTTTTCAAACCGATTTACGCACCAGCAGTTTAATTATGCAGCTGCTAAAATTGGTTCTAGAGGGAGGCGGGGTGAGAAATTAGCCTGCAGTAATAAGAGAGAATTGAGTGCTACTAAAACTCACTCCCACGCTCGAACTTAGACAAGTAAGAAAAAAGCTTTTAGCTCCGCTCCCGTACAGTCCCATTGTGTGCGCAGGCCTGTGGGAGAGACAGCCAGCGCCATTATCGCTGGAGTTATCTGCAATTATAATTGGCCTCCTGCTCACTGCAAAAATGGCTACTGAGGATTATGATTAAGGTGAAATGGAAGGGCACAGTCACAAGCCTTGGAGCCGAGTGGCGGGAGCGTCGATCTGAGTGTGTTGCCTTAAATCCTTTAAAAGGGATAGTTCACCCGTTTTGAAAAACTTGATATTATTTCACTTGCCCCCTCGCTGTTATGTAGGACAGCGGTGATGCCGTCTTCCTCTCATCCTTACCGGGTACCAGAAACTGGCTGGATGCTAGCCGGTAGCCACCTGCCACTGAGGTGTACTTCCCCCAGGTAAGATTCTTAAAAATAACCGTCCAGCACAGTGAGCTGCCACACAAGAAAATAGTACACCTCAATGGCAGGTGGCTAGCAGTTAGCATATAGAGCATCCACCAACACCGTAAGTGAAATAATATCAAGTTTTTCAAAATGGGCGAACTATCCCTTTAAAAAAAAAGATGTATCTTTCCTTTCCTTAGTTTTTATATAAAGACACATTTGTAGGGAATCCTCATATTTGGTACTAAATTAGTTGTAATAAAGATACTGGAAAGTTGATCACTTACAGCTGAACAACAGACTTCTTCACACGACCATCTGCTCAGCTGTGATTCGCCACTCTGCCAACTCACTGCCACAATACAATACTGTAAACAATAAAGTCTGCTGGACAAACTGTTAAATGATAACACTGTTTTCATTACATTATCTCAAGTGCTTTTCACTGCAATATGTCTGTCTTATTTAATTTTTAGAAAACTTTTTAGCACACTGGCCAACATGTCTGCTGATATTGATAGGTCTGTGTTGTGCCAATATCAGTTATATCAATCAGCTCAAATGCCAAAATCTTGATTTAGTATCCCAGGTATGACAGTTTTGATTCTCAAAAAATAACACAATCTTTAACTCTCAAAAAGGGCTGCAGCGGTTTGTTCATTTCATCGCCATTCCCCACTTTCCGTCCCCCATGCTGCTGGAAGATGAGACGGAGACAGTCGGCTGCATGGTGACCTTTTATCTTCCACAACCCAAATGACTCTGTGTAGCTGTCTTGTCCCCCTGCCCGCACACACACACGCAAACACACACTCACACACACCCTGACAGGAGTTTAATTACACGCGGCCAAGTGCGGCGTCCGCTATCCCTCGCCTGCCAAGCCCGTGGCAGGCTAGCAATAATAGCACCTTAAGCTAATCATTAAGGTTCAGGGAGTGCAGTCCGGGTGCGGACGTCCTGTCACTGATGCCAGCAGGATACATAACATTACCTTTCCGACTGGGACTATACACCGAGGTTCAGAAAAGGCCAGCAGACACCAATTATAAGGAACATTTATCAGTGTGTTAGAGGATACGCGGCAGGATGGGGAGAAATAAGAGAACTAAGAGAGATAGGATTTCAAAATGCAAATAAAAAATTTGCTTGTGCATCTATGTATGTATAATGTGTGCCATATATGTGTATGCATATATGAAGAGCCCTATTCCAAATAATTCCAGTTATAGAAAAGCTTTTTTAATTTTGGCAGAATGGGGAGAAATAAGATAACTAAGTGATAGGACTTTAAATGCAAATAAAAAGCTAGCTTGTGCATGTATGGATGTATAGGTGTGTGCATATATGAAGAGCCCGATTTGCCTTTAGCAAATACAGTCGATAAAAGCTGTTTTGTTTTTTTTATTGACCCAGGACTTAATTTATCTCCTGTCCTTCAAATCTTTAAATAAATAGCTCTAATTGGGCATGTAAGTATGCTGTGTGTTTTGTGTTCTGACTCACCAAAGTTTTCTCGGGCTCCTGCTGGGACTCAGAGGAAGACTCCATGCTGGTGTTAAACCGGAGTCTGGCCTGTCAGCGCTGCCCCGAGGCCTGCATGTCTGTCAGGAGAGAGACGGGCAACGTGTCACAACCACAAAACACACAAAACCAGAGCAAAACAAACCCTCAGCCCGACACGATGAGGTGGAATGATATTTTCAGGTTTCCTTTAGTCCGGCAGCTGCTATGAGATTAAGATTGCTTCGACAAAAACATTCATAAAATTGACCAAGAAAATACAAGATAAGGCTCAGTCACACACAGAGGGACGGAGGTATTATTACTGTTTTTAAAGCAACCAGGGAGACCAAAAAAATCTCATTTCAAGCGATTTGCTGTGATTTTTTTTTTTTATCTTAAAGCTGTATTGTTCCAGAAACCAGCCTTGCCGGGATCATAATACTCAGCGTATTTAAAACTGAGCAGTTCTATCATCTGGCACCATAATTACTGGATTTAAAAGACAGTATGAATGTGAGCTATTGGGTAGAGTCAAAATCAGAGCCAAACTGCAAGAGGTTATAACTTCTCCCTCCGAGAGCCGTTTCTCAGCAGGCAATCAAACAGCGCTGTTGGGTGTACTTCAGAGAAAAATGACGAGAAATCAAGGACCTGTGAAATATATATTACAGAATTAATTTGCATACTGCTAGGTTATTTTAATGAAACAAAATCCAAAATTTATTACCGGCATTTTCATTATCTTTTTGTTCACATGGGTTGTTTTGAAAATGGCTATTCAAAGCACCATTTCACTTCATATGGAACGGGTGGCCTGAAATATTAGAGATGAGAGCCACATGCTGAGTCTAGTTCCAATATTTGAGAAAGAACAGGCTGCAGAGGCTGTTACTGGAAGAGGACACACAGCAGTTCCGGGATAAACACAGGATGGAGGATTTCGATCATTGCTGCCGCTGTGGCGCTAAAAACTTTCTGCCATTCCCACGGCCTTTTCCTGCACAAATCAAGGTGCTGTGGCTGCAGGCTCTTAACAAACAGCCTATTTCCCCAGTGTGAGCGGGGAGGATGGAGGATCTGCCAGCCTGTCAGGCCAAATCCCCACGGGTCCTGAAAAATTCATTCTTTCATTTTATTTTCTGCCTCCCTGTCCTCCTTCAGCTTGTTTTCTCTCCAGAGGTGTTGGAAAGCAAGAAACCTTTTTTTTTTTTTAACCTTTATCTATTCAGGGAAGGTTGACTCATTTTCACCTACACCTGGCTTTATGTACAAGTGACACACACTAACTGTCCAAACAGCCTTCTATTGGCAGACAAATTAAGGTAATTTGTGAATCCGCAGGAATCTGACCCAACTGTCACCTGGCTATTTAGGCTGAGCACACAGTCTGTAGCATTCTGGCTCGGATGTTTGGAGGGAAGCAGGAACCGTTTGGAGTGAGACCAGGTATGCTAAAGGGGCTCCTTGAAGGCTAAAACATTAAGGAGGTGATATTCATGCATAGTATCGACTGCATCAGATGACTGAGCTGCTCTGTAATTCACAGCAGCCAAGGCAGTAACGAACGGCCTTGCCCTTTACCGTCTGTAAAAGCCAGGCTCATCTACCTCAGAAATTACCTCCCTCTCGCTTCTCTGGCGTAAACACCCTCTGATATGAAAACACTCCACGCCGCAGATCAAAGGAACGATCTTGCTAATTCAACGGTATGAAAAAGTCAGCGTGTTGAGAGTGTGGATGAGTGGAAGCGAGATAATGAACTGTTGAATATCAGCAAGAGAAAATGACCTTCGCTGACTACATTCATACTCTAACCTACACCTACCACAGCGCCTGTCAAGTTCCACCCTTCACCCTAATAGCACCTCATTCTAAACCCAATCTGAACTCTAACCTCAATACTTACCCTTATTCTAATGTCCCAATCAAAAAATAGCCCCTCCAAAGAAGGAAAGCTGGCAAAATGTCCTCACTCTGGAGGATTTTCCTCATCTGCCCGACCAAATGTCCTCACAAGGATAGAAACACAGGAGCAGACACACAGCCTGTGACGCACAACCAGACACATTTGAGCTGGTAGACTGAGAGCAGCTGCGACTGGAACCACATGAAAGGAATCCCGAGGCCAGCCAGTGTCCTAAAGGCTTCGTCAAAACAACGGTCTGAAGAGGACTGGGTTCATGAAAGCATGTCCAAGATGACTTTTGGGAGGCAGAGCGAACAGACTCTGAGGGGAGGCATGCAAAACCAGATTGTGTCTGTGTGTGTGTGTTCATTGTTGTCCGCCGCCCGGCCCACCCGCTTGCCCATCAGTCCGGTCCTGAGAGACCTGAGAACACAGACTAGGACTGCATCACGTGGGTTCACCCTCACGCAAACAGGCTTTTAGACGAACGGCTCGCAACAGTCACGCCCATCCCCGCCAAACACTCAACATCAGCTCATGAACAAGTGGGACCATCTGTTAATTACACTCTATGCTTTTGGGGAGATTATTTTGGGCGGAGCAGCTGGCCGCCAACACGTGGCTGCCCCACAAATGCTTTCAAGATGATAAGAGGCAGCCACTCACTCTGATTACGGTTTTGGACGGATATTTTAATGGCATCCACCCTGCGGCCCTACCTCCACTTACACCTATCAGCGAGATCGTTGTTAGCCGATCTTGGGCTGCGGTGGCCAAGAGGTCACTAGAAAGAGGAACGGCGTTAGAACCTGGGAGTTGTCGGTGCAAATCCTCGGACAGGAACGTCTCATTCTCCCAGAACAACCAGTTGCCCTTGAATGAGATACTGAACACCCATTTGGTTCAATGGGGCGGCTCAGTGGCCAACAAGACAAGATCTTGGTTATACTGACGTGTTTGTGAAGTAAAACAGTGCTAAAAAAAAGTCCATTTATTGTCAGTCACAATTTCATGGATAAATTAAAGGTTAGACAAAAAAAAATTTCATTTGCCCCTGCTTGCTTTTATCCGCTGCTCTGAGACCAGTAATCTGATCATCAGAAAGGGCAATCTCATCAGGGTCACTCAGAGCTCTGCAACAGTGACAGCCATGTTTGCCCCCCGGGGGGACGTTGCAAGGTTGTTTCAAGTTCAATTCATTAAAGCCACAGACTGGTGATGAAAGGAAACGGGGTGCAGGGAGTTGGAACGTGACTCTAGGAAATAGGAAGAGCCGGGGCTTGTGTTGTACCGAGTGTCAGTGTTGAAGAAAGTAGGTTACTGTGTGGCCCGATTCTGCAGTTTTGTCAAGTTTCAAGTCAGTACACTACTTACACAATACATAATTTAACCACTTGATATAAAAACTTATACATAGATAAAAAATTGCACCCCTAAATTAAAGTGGACTAGGTCTACCTGTCAGTCTGCTCTTGCTCTGCAGAAAAACAGCACTATCATGGCAGTGCATGGGGCCCTCACTGTAAAAACTTATTCAACTTATTATAACTTATAAGTTGTATTGTATTTTTCTGAAGAAAATGAAGCTCCGACTGGTCCTTTCCTACAGCCGTCATTTTTTGTTGTAGGCAAGCAACAGACAGGAACTCATTTCTCCATATCACTAACATAATTTGACTGTATTTCAAATTGTATATTCAATAAAGACTCAATATTCCCAGACATTTTATTGCTTCTGTTTTTATGCTAAAAAGCACAGCAGGCAATATCACAGAAAATCTTGCTACTGGATTCATACTTCACTGTTATATCATCCAATAGCAGAAAGTCCTGGTTCAATCCGTCTTACGCCAGCCTTGAAAATACATGAACAGCAAATGGGACTTCAAACCACGTCTTTCTGAAACATAATTTACCCCAGAAAGGTTTCAAATTTTAGAGCAGAGTAGTTTTAGAAGACTATTCAGACAAACTGGTACCTAGAATCAGAGAGACAGGCAGGCAGGCGAATAGATACTTCATGTACATCTGATATTAAAATGTGATCTGCATCTCCGGACAAAGAATCATCGATTTGCACCTTTGCGTTTACACCATATGTTCATTCTCTTTGTGACTGGATCTAATTTTCTTGTGCAAAGCAGAGGGGAGGCGGAGGCAAAAAGCAACAGAGCAGGTGTAATGTCACCAGAGACGGTGTTACAATACGGCCTGGACTTACTTTCCCTTCACCGTGGAAGGGAAAGTGAGGTCTTCAACACTCCGGGAGAGCTCGGCGATGACGTTTCTACCCGCAGCGAAAGCTCTCTAGCCTACTTTCTCACTAAGGCGAACACACTGTACAGATTGCATTTCCACCTGGCTGAGATCCAATTACGTCCAGAGGTGGTATGACAGATCGTCTCACTCTCTGACTGCAGTGCTCGCTGTGCTTGTTTACACCTGGCCTCAACGGCCCGTTTCTCCTCATCCAGATAATATATTTAGATAGATGGATTTTAATATCAGGTGTAAATGGGGTCAGACAGACAGGAGGACACCTTGAACTTTAAGACGGTCGGTAAATCTCTATATCAGCCACTCCAGCACCGTAACGCTCCAGCAGCCTCCTGCAGCCTCGGGCAGCGCAGACTCTTCATCTGGCCTCGGCTCTCATGGACCCGTCGCAGAGAGACAGATGGTTTCCACTGTTCTTCAAAACCAGCTTTAGCAGTCACCGTCGATGACTCAGCCCCGAGCAGCTACCACGCTGACGAGATGGAGAAACTGCAGAGGATGCGGGCCTCAGACCAAAGCTTTGTTTTGCAGCAGCACGGAGAAGGTATAAAGAGAAATCATTTTAATTTTTTTAATTGGCTTTTACCATCGCGCTGTGTTATGTTTACTAAGCCTCAAGTGCAGCAGTGAAAATTGAATTCCCTCTGGGATAAATTAGGGATCTCTACATTTATATTTCTGGGACCTGGGGTTCGCTCTGCTGACATTTTTATCCAAAGGGAATTACGATGCATGCAACACGACAAAGTTCCAGTGCCTGTTGCAGCTCAAGAGAGACTTTGTTTTGAGCAACACAATCACCCCGCATGACAAACTTAACTCATTAGATTTTTTCCTTGCATTGTATGTAAAGTTCCTGCAGCTGGAAAGCAGAATGTGCAGAGGAAACTGGTGATCTATGGTCCTTTTGAAGTCGCCTGATCAAAGACAAAAGGTGGACCAACTGAAACTTGGAGCAGGATCTCATATTCATAAGGGAAATGTGAACGATGGCAGATTTAGGGTTACAAGATAAAAAATCTGACCTCACCATCACTCATTCTGTAAGTACACTGTCAGCTTTAACCTTTTCGATTTCCATAGCAACGTCTCGCTCAGCTTCTCTTCAGTCTTCACATTAAAAATAAAAACTGTTCAGTGGACAAAAACCTGACACGGCGATAGTCTCGTCATTCTTTCCACAATATACTGCCACTGCACTTAACTTGGCACGGTCCCTCAACACAATCTGTCCCAGTCGTAGCGCAGCCGTCTACGAGCTGAGAGCTATGAATCACTGCCAAAGACAGAGGGCAAACAGACAGGGAATCCTAAATAGTAGCTTGGCAGAGGCCCCACCGCCAAGCAGGAAACACTGACGGAGGGAATTCTCCAAAGATTCAGAGCCAAGGCAGCAGGACCACCGGGAACCTCTGGTCCCAGCACTTTTTTTTTTTTGGGTTTGTTTCCATTTGAAAGGAGCTACTACTGCATATTTGAGTGCCAAAGGTAAAGGAAAGAGGGAGGTGATCAACTTTCAGCAAGTGCACTAGACTTAAAATTGGTTTTCATTCGCTGCTTAGCAACAACCAACACTTCACATGCTTCAGAGCTCGAATGCTGCATTCAGGTGGTGCTTGTAAAGTTGTAAAATTGGTAAAACATCACGTGACAAACTCACAGTTACCAGGTGTTTGTGTTTGTATGGTAATGAGAAACTGACGTATATGTACGTAGAACAATATGTTCATCAGGATGTCAAGAGGATGGACCAATGACATCGTCTACTGAAAGATGTAAACAAAAGAAACCAACAGTCAGTTATTGGGATCACTGTAAGCAGAAATAATTAATACACATAATAACCTAAAAAGGGAAGTTATATGGATCTGGTGTACTGGTTTCAACTTTTCCACATATCAAGGTGATACGTCACAGACGACTGACGGATTGGACTTGTCAGAGTTTGTTGTAATACAACTTTATTGGCAATTCAAGTGGAAAATTCCAAAGCTAAACACTATCATTTCAGAATTTATGAGTTGGCATAACGCGCCACAAGCATCTTGCTGTTCACTTAAAAAAGGGTGTGGGAGGTAGGTGGTGGACACAGGACTGAGGTGTGTCCAACAGTCCTGCCCTAAGACTTATATTTGCCCTGGAGTTTTTTTTTGTCTGAATTACAAAGACTGATAGACAAGATCTGCGCTCTTCAACTGATGGTATCACTTCCTCCTCACAGGGTGAACTGACTGTAGTCAGACCTGGACAAGTGGAGTTCATTCCAGGTGAAGCAAAAAAGCAGCCAAGAGTCTGCAGGTTTTCAATCCAACCAGACGCCACACCAGGTGATTTCAGTTCCAGGTGTAAACTTTGCTAAGAACGAAACCTGCACGCTGCTGGAAGTGCATGACATGCTGTTATTTATTCCTGCAAGTATCAGGTGAATCGGAAAATTGGCAGAATGTAACCCAGATAAAAATAGAACAGATGAAACAAAATGAAAATGACAGCATCACCCAATTGAAGACGGCTGCTGTCTTGCTCAATGATATTTTGCCAACACCACAAATATCCCAGAAACCTTTGGAAAGCGCTGACCCACTGAAGCGTCCTCTCTCTCTCTCCCTCTCGTTCTGCTGGTAGTCAGGCTTAATTCCCTTAAGACGATGAACAGACTGGATCTAGGAGGAGCAGTTAGAGCAGTTTGTCCACTGTTGCTGCCTCTGTGTATTCTCAAAAGGCTGCAAAGGCCAAGAGGCACGATGGGGAGATAACACCAATACGACCGATGTAAAAACATGGATGTGTGGAATGAGGCCTGGTATTCAGTGGTGCTGCTACTGGATTCTCTCGTGAGTTTTTCAGGCTGAGGTGTGTCCGTCTACATCATGATTCTGCTTTAAATAATGACAGGGAACCAAAACTCCAATTTTCAATTTCAATTCCAATATTTTTCTTCTTATTTTTGTATATATTGTATATTGGACGTCTGCTTTTCAATATGTGCTATATAAATACATCTTATTGTACTGACATTTCATCATGATTAATTTGAAACAGGAGATGAATCAGATGCCTTCCACAGCACAAAGTATAGTGATCGTTTTCTTTAAATTATAGCTGCACAGTATTGAACGAAAAATATATGACAACAAAAAAATGTATTTGCCTTCGTGCGGGATATTGCAAAATGAACTGAGCATTTTTTGAAGCAGCATCTTTTCCAACACGATAAATAAATAATTAAATGAACAAACAAATAAATAAAAATTCCAAGGATTCAGCACAGCACCAGAACATTTTGTCTGAACTGCCTGTCACATTTTCTCTTCTGATAAAACAACAAAACAAAACAAAAAAAGGATTTGGAAAATGCAGCTGTGATTTCTACTCTGCTTGTTTTTTTTTTGTTTTGTTTTTTGATTAACCGTGCAGCTCTGCTCGACGCCACTCGACCCTGAAGGGCAGCTCTCGTTTCAGGACCCTAAGCTGATTGGAGTGATTTCCCCGACTGTCCTCCGTGACAGGCAGAGGGACGGACCCGTACAGGCCTGTTGCTGCTGTCACTGGGTGTTTGGAAGGTGATTACCGGCGGACGTCCCACCATGTCGGATGAGCCACGACAACAAAAGCAGAGATTGCAACACCATCGCCTCCCCCTCTCTGATCTTTGCCCCTTTTCCCCAATTTAGCAGGATAATTTTAACACCGAAACATGGAATTTGCTTGTTTTTATTTCAATTTCTCCCTGTATGCAGCAGACAGCTTCTGCATCTGCAAAAACATGGTGAACATCACTGAGCATTGCATTATTTTTCTTTATTACAGATTTGCCACATTCACCCTGTGGTCCTCCAGTGATGGAGCAGGAACCAGACCAACTGAGCTGCAGAAGGCCGGGACTATCCATATATTGTCGGCCCCAAGACAAAAAAGTTACCCAGAGTGCCTCGCTCCGAACGGGCAACAAATAATCGATCAGCAGCAACATGAGCGAGGGCAAGAGCCATGTTTCCATGAAAAGACAGACTTAAATCTGTGACCAGGGTTTGAACAGCCTCCCCAGGGTAAAATTCAAGCCCTTATCAAGCACTTTCAAGGTACCTCAACCAGACTTTCCAGACTCTCGAAGCCTTGAATGCAACAGTAAAAAAAAGTTTACAGAATTCCTTTAAACCCACAGCAATCAACATATATTGACACTTTATTTTTTAGCAGCTGTTCATATTAACTTTCATTGTCGATTTCATGCTTACTAATTCCTAGAGTGCAGGAACAAGATTTTTTATGAGCAATTGACCAGATTATGTTGAAAATGAAGCATTTTTCAAGGAGTAGATTTGAATTCAAGCATATCACTAATCTTAACACTTAACATTAAGCATTTTCCAAACTTTTAAAACTTTGTATGAACCCTGTCTAACTCAATTCCAGAGAGGTGAGACAGGCAGTGAATCAATATCCTGTAATCTGTAATGACCAGAGTGTGACATGCTGAGCAGACAAACATACGGAGCGATGGAGTCCGATCACAGACCGCTTCCTTCTGGAGCTTTCTGTGTATCCATTAAAACCACCAAGATCACACTTTGCTCCGCTCACATTCACACACACTCTCTCTCTCACACACACACACACACTGCTGAGCTCTGAAATGTACCGAGCATCATTTTTCAGGGGCTAAAATAGCCGGCGTGGTTTGGATGAGATTTCCTATGGAGATGAATCGAACGAGAGGCCATGATGGAAATGTCAGATCGTCAGGAAACAGAGATGAGACCAACAATAAGTAGTTTTCAGAAACACTCTGTTCCCTGTGGAAACAAGAGAAATAAAAGAAGGAGGGGGAGAAAAATTCAGGCCGTTTGGTAGAATATAATCTTCTGCCTGTCCCAGTTTGGCGCTGCGCTCGAGGGGAGGCATCTTTAAACAGAATTAATCCATGTAGGTCAGGGTGTGTGGAATATTAATCAACCGTGTAAGCAGAGGCAGAGGATTGCCACGCCACAGGAAGACCGCTGAGACTTCCACACTGTCTCACCAAAACCAAAACCAGGTTTCACCAAGAACCAGAAAGGCTGCGGGAATCTGCCACAGTGACCTGGGTCCAGAACATCCTGGACACATCAGGATGAAAACACAAACCGTACAGGGCCAAGAGGACCACGTTCAGTGTTAAGAGGACAGAACAGGCTAGAAAATAGACTGTGCATATTAATCAACGTGTCCAAAAGAATATTCTGTGACTGAGAGACTTGCAGATCTTACATCAGTGCAGGATAATTAAAAATCTTCTGGCAGCAGATTAATCCTGGAGGCCCGATCAGTGAAGGAGCGCTGAGCACCCAGTGTGTGTGTGTGTGTGTGTGTGTGTGTGTGTGTGTGTATGAGACCTCTGTCACATGTCAGTCCTCTCTCTGCACAGTGAGCGTCCAATTCAACCAAAACACCACCAATATTATATTGAAGAAAGTGAGTGGGTGACATATGGACATGATATTGATACTGTGACATAAGATGAGCTGTCATCTGGGAAATTTTGGATACTATAATATGATATCATAAAAGTGTTGTTGTCTGGATTTAAAGGCTGCAGGACAGTTGCATGCAGTTTTCTTTTTGAGTTGTTTTGTCATTTGTCTGCTTAGTCATCATATCCACATTATTAATAATTGTTTATCAAAATCTTGTGTGTAAATCACTGATAATCAGCCCTACAATATCGATAGAGGTATTCCATCGCAGATATCATGATATCATCATATCTGTCATGTGATACCATCATCGTCCACAACTCTGTGCAACAATGCATTATTTAATAACATTTTGTAATAACTTCCAAAATGTCATAAATGCCCCCTCTATTATGTTCTTATTATGAATTTTGCAATAAACATTTTGAATCCAAAATGTAATAAATTGTTCCATTTTTGCAGTGACTTATTCTATAATGTGTTGATTACTACATAATGCAGGTGCTGCACTTTTTTTTTGAAGAAAATGTAATAACACATCACATTATGTAATGTTGTTACAAAATGTGGGAAAATGTATTACATTTTGCGTTCAATGGGTTTATTACAAAATATGTCATGTTATAACAATGTTCTTACATAACAGAGGGAAAATGTATTACATTCTGGGGACTTGTGACAATTTGTGTCATTATTACATAATGTGTTGTTACACTTGAGCTTCAGCTGATTCACACTGAAGGGTTTTATCTGAAGAGTTTTCTCGACTAAATGTTTGTATTTGTCAAACAAGTAACAAGAAGTGATGAAAACAGTTCCTGTGCTGCAGGAGAATATTGTCTTGATAGGTTCATTTTTCATACAGTCATCCACGGTTTCCTTTGCTGTGATGAGCTGCAGCTGAAGGCAGCAGCGTGTCCTCAGCGAGTCGATGTTAATGCTGTTTGGAAAACTGACAGCCACGAGCGCGTCGCCTTGCAAAATTAAAACGGCGCTACGCTTTAACGTGCGACCAGGCATCTGAATCTCAGCAGAGCGCCGAGCGACGCCCACCTATCTGATCCACAGGAGGGGCCGTGAGGACGAGCATACTGATGACGAGGAGGCCCGGGCTCGCACGGTGTCAAGGAGACCGGAGTGACCTTCAAACCGCTCGGTTCCCTTAAAGGAGAAACGCTGCGGCTGAGCGGCGTTTTGACTTCCATCACAAACCCTCTGCCAGAGACGAGAGAGAGGACAAAAACAACAGAGACGAACAGAGATGACTCCAGAGCTGCACAGCAGAAATGTGTGACGCACACGGCCAGAGTTGAAAGAGAGTGTATGTGTGTGTGAGTGTGTGTGTTGCCTCTTACATAACAGAAACACAGAGAGAAGGGAGGTAAAACTCAGATGCTTCCACATTCAGGCTGAAAACACATTCATTCATATTTCACATTTTTTGGCGTTTCACTGGCATTATAAACACCAAACAGGAAAGAGTTTACAGGTCAGAGACACAGAAGCATCTCTGTGACCTGAGAACGATCTCACGGCGAGGAGAGGGAGTGAAATGAGAGCGACAGGGAGAGGAAGGAGGGGTTTATCTTTTCAAATCATCTCTACATGACGGTCTGATGTGATTCAGACGGCTATCTTCAGTCTAACACCAGACACTCCGAGCGCAGTGTCAATCTAACATCTGACGTGACTTCAGTGGATTAGCATCTACTGCCCCATCAGACCACACACACACACTCTCTCCCTCTCACACACACACACACTCGTGCGTTAAAGACTTAAAACAAGCGCCAGAGAGTGAGATAATTCCAAACACACGGGCATAAACGGACCTCACTTGACCAAATAATCTGCTCATCTGAAAACAAATGCGGGCAAATTCAAAAGAGAAGCAGATTAAATTGTGTTTAATGTTTACACACACACACACACACATA
>OMLF01056010.1:2684-23829 GCA_900302615.1 Holocentrus rufus
CCGATAGCCTTGCTTTGTCCCAGGGAAATGGAAATGCAATTCCACAGTGGGCAAGCCATGAATGCAGGCAGGTTAACATGGTTGATAGCAGTGAGTAAGCAGAGCACATAAGTAGGCTTTATGGCTGATTGGTCTTTTATGGCCTCTGCGGTTCTTATCATCATTCAACCTGATGTCATCAGTAACTACTCTTCTTGTGATAGCTGCATTACTCTGGACCTGCCCACTGCATTACAACCTACCTACTGCATTAATTTTTGACAGCCGAGGTAAGACAAGATGAAACATAAATGATCTCTGCGCGGTAATTGGGTCATTGTAGCAGCAGAAAATACAGTGTAGATAAGAATACATTGTTGTTTCTCAGCATTTGTATATCTTGGTGACTATGCGTGTCTTCATGTGTGCATGTGTGTTGACAGTGGGCGTTATAGTGATTAGTAATCAGTTGTAGGGATCAGTGGTTCAAACCATTGTGACAAGTGTCTACCCTCCTGAGGAGAGGCAAAAATACTACTTATTTTCAAATATCAACCAAGCATCACAAAACTCATAATACATACAGTATATAGTATATAGATAAGCTAAATATGTGTGTGTATTTGCTTATTTATATATTTGCATAATTGTGTATGGATCAGCTGGAGTAGAGAAGATGAATCTGTAGATACTATGTTCTCATCCTCTGTAAGGAGGATTAAACACTACTGTTAATTGTATAAAATGGTCACAAGTGCAGTTACACTTTTCCAAACTTGACGCAGACAGCACTCGCTGCAATATCTGTGATGTGAAATGCAAAGCGTCCTCCGGTTGTAGGGACAGGTTTGGCAGGGCAGAGGGATATAGGGAGGGCTTTTAATGCACCTTTGTGTGGTGCATTACAACAAAATGTTCTAAATAAAAAATTACTTATTTTTTACAACTGAACTTACATTTTCATTAGCGAGAGAGAGAGTAAAGTAACGACAAAGGTTCTGTCTGGTACTGAAATCCAGTTACCGGTACCGGTTCAAATGTGAACAGCACTCAACCCTAATCATAGGTATGTTAAATTTAATTATAGGAATGTACAACATCTTGAACTTCAACACATGTAGCTGTGGAGGACTGGAGGTCCTGTCTGTTACTTCCACCATGATGCCTCGGTTAAAGGAGCTTGTCAGTGAAGTCTGTTGCTTTATTTGATCCCCTGCAGCAGGCCAACATGTAGACAGGTTGTTGTGTTCAACATATGGCTTACCATCAATCGTCACGCACAGAGGGATAGTTGGAAGGAGTAGCCTTGAACCAAATTTAGCATCAGTCGTGACAATTCCACAAAGCCAGGTGTCATAAGAACAAGTACCGATTAGAGACTAGACTTGGCCACTGACTGCTAAGGACTTCTGGCTTCTGGGGGGCTCAGGTTGCAATTGACTGCGACTGAAAAATATATACACAACATACCAGTATCCTCGCTGATCAGAGTCGTGCCAATCTCTCTTGCATTCTGTTTTGTTAATCCTCCCTTGATGCATAGGCAAAAGGAGGATGGCCATCATAAACCTTAAAGCAGGTTCCATGGTTAAGAATATTCCTTATATTATGAGCGGAACCCTTCCTCTTTGCTTCTCTGACCAATAATAAGCAAACATGTCACTTTTGTTTATACAAATCATATACCTCCGAGCTTATCAGTTCTTTTAGTGATGCCAGCATGTTTTTCTGACGGTTGCGCATTGCAAAACAATGTCAAACTCATGCATCTATGCTGCTGGAAACTTGCAACAGGAAGGAGTTGTGGTGGAGAGGAAGAACTGGTACAAAGCATGGCTTCATTTCTTAAAGAAAGATGACATCAGTGCTAGTTGTAATGTCTGTAAAGTCGTCATGACTACCACGCAGGAATTTTGCAGACAAATAATCCATGCTTTTTTTTTTTTTTAAAGCTATTTAGAAGTCTGACTTCTATTATCCCCAATCTATCTATTAGTCTTTCTGTTTCTTTCTTTCTGCTAAGCTTTTTTATTTTGCTGAAGATTGTAACACGCCCTTTTGCTTGTCAGGACCCCAGTATGGAATGGAGTTTAAATCCTGTGAATAGAAGCCTTGTTGATCCTCCTTCCCCCCATTAGGCATTCTCATCAAGTATTGATGCCTTGTAGTGTGATAGGTCCTAAACGATGGCATTTGTTTGTGTTGGTTTATGTGTGTTTGGTTTTCAGAAGTAGTGTAGGCCGCCGTTCCAGATGACAACAGCTGTCACAGAGGACGTACTTGATATGCAGGGGACACATGTTTGTGACAGCCTCGTCGGCGCATTAATGTCAAGCTCTTCCTTTTTTCCTCCCTCCTCCCTTTCTCTTGTGTTTTCTTCTAGTTCTTGGCCCCCGCATATTTCTCTAAACTTCTTTTGTCCTAGTGCTGTTCACTATCGCTTCTCTTTCTTCCCTCATATTTCGTGCTCTTCAAAAATACTAAATAATTCAAATGTTAGAAAATGCTAAAAATGTTAAAAAATAAATTCTGTGCAGGATAGAAATGGTTTTGGTTTTGGGTTGGTGTTAAAGACAAGTTCACATATTAGCACAAAGAAATCTGAAGCTATGTCGTGGGAAGTTTTGCAGTGTGTTTGATGAAGCCTGGCCCCTGTAAAGAACCTGCCAGTGAGCTGCAAGATGACTCCTCCTTGTGTATTAGAGTAATTAGAAGTTCTTTCTGCTGGGGAGCCCAGACCTAAATATTTAATCTGAAGAGAGCTGTGGCAAAACATGTCATGCTGCCTGCGTCTTTTGTGCCCAATGTACACTCTGTATGGTCAAGGACCAGCTGGTTAGATGCTTTGTGTCAGGAGAGAGACCAGGAGTAATTGTGCTCGAAAGGTTTGTAAGAGACAGTCTTTGCAGTCGAATGGATGTGTAGATGTGTGTCTGAGATAAAGTGCGATTGTGTGAATACGTGGTATGGGAACATCAGCAGCAGCTGGTGGTATGTGTGCAGCTGAGCTGATGGAGGCTGGAGCTGTTTTGATCAGAGAGAAGAGAGATGAAGATAAAAAAGGCTCTCATCCTAGCAGAAAGAGGTAGCAGCAGGACTCTACAGGGAGGGAAGAGACCCAGGCTGACAGAGAGATGAAAAGCCGCCAGGATCTGGGAGAGGGGGGGCAGAGTCAATTTTTGGCTGAACAGCGGTAATCGCAGATGGAATTTTTATATATATATATATTTTTTGTTTTTTGTGCGCTCACTTTTATCTTCTCCCTCCTTTCCTCTTCCTCTGCTGTTTGACAGATATGTGTCACAAAGATGTCCACACGCAGCTGCCAGGGAACAGACTCGGTCATCAAGCCCCTGGACACTATCCCTGAGGACAAGAAGGTGAGAGTTCAGCGCACGCAGAGCGGCTTCGACCCGTTTGAGAAGCCCACCAGCCAGGTGAAGAGGGTCCACTCTGAGAACAATGCCTGCATCAACGCCAAGAGTTCGTCTGCCGGCAAGGAGTCGCCCAAACTGCGCCGGCACTCCAGCCCTAGTTCTGTAAGAGATGTAATCATGCACTATGTTGTTGATCTTGTGTGTGGGTGTGTGTGAGCATGCATTAGGGTTAGACCGATATATTTGTTTGGCACAATGTGAGGCTGATATTGGTCCTTTTCTATAAAAAAAAAAAAATAATAATAATAATAATTTGGTGCAGTTAGTGCTGTCCACCTGTGCTATGATGGATATGATGGAGTTTGACTGATCACTTTTATTCATAAGAGCTACACAGGTTGTCTATGGGAAGATCTTAACCTGAACCGACTTTAATGAGACATTTCATCAGATTCTACACAAGTATGCAATATGTTTGTTATTATTATTATTATTATTTTTGTTATTATTATCACTGGTTGTATTTGTAGTAGTAGTAGTAGTAGTACAGTAATGGTAGTAATAATGGTAGTGGTGATATTAGTAGTATGATGGATTTTTAGTGTACCATTGTATAAAAATTGTTTTGCCATGAAAATTGTTAAATTTAAAGCTAATGAAAATCGGCACAAAATACCAGCCATGGTAGATTCAATCCAAAGAAAATAGTATTGGCCTTAAAATTCCATAACCTTTTCCATATTTTTTACATGCATCCAAATGACTGTTTTCAAATGTTGCCATACCAAATCCTATATTCCAATTTTTGAGGTGTTTGTTTTAAAAGCCAAGCCATTTTCTTTCTTAATCTGAAACTAATTAATCAGGATTTATTTTTCTCATGTTTAATTGAAGGTTGTTTACAAACAGCACGCATTCCTTAATCATGGAAATTAGATATTTTCAGGTTTTATACATACATTTATGTTTTTTAATTTAGCTGCAAATGTAAAATGTGTAATTACCGTGCTCACAAAAGAGATTTAATAACTGTGATATGGGGCTTGACTGATTGCCTGCCAGCATGCCTGTGAGATGTGAATGAATTGTTTGACCCATGATTATGAAAACCTGTAAATTGGCTCTTTCACGGTCTGATTGCTTAGGCAACCTCGCCCCCCAACTCATAAACATTTAATAGAGAACCACTCAGATTGAAGATAGATCTACCAGTGACTGGGTGCACAGGGCCACTACCCTGACTACTGCTACTGCCACTACTGCTTCAATTCCCTATTGCTCCACCACTATCAGCTAATTAATGAAAGAGATTGGTTGAGAGATTGTTCAGCTCAGCTTTAAAATAGTTTTCATATGTTAAATACTACAAGATAATAGTGTGCACCTCAGCTTTCCACTGGTAAATACTGCTTGGCACCAATGAAATAATTATAGAAGTCACTTGATCCCAATTCTGCAAAATTTGGCTTTGCTTCGTCTCTCAGGCAAGATTATCTCTTCCACAATTATCAAATGCTCCATAAATAAGTCTGTAATTCAGCATGTTAAAATTTGAGGAGAGGAAGCTGTCATCCTCCAGTGGAAAAACTCTTGGCACCTGAAGAGTATTCGACGAATCACAGTGTTCACGAAAATACATTCCCCTCGGAAACAACAGAGACAGCTAGCTAGCTTGGATTATAGGCCGATGAAACCAGTGAGGAGGAACCTCGCTTGTCATGGAATGAACTTTTCAAAGTTCCAAAAGCGTTTAATTGGAAATATCTTTTGGAATTTCCATTTCTGGAAATCACGCTTAGACTAATTTCGTTTCCGGTGAGAGTTATTTACGCGTGTGCACAGGGGATATGGAAGTGAGGAGATGACTGGATATCTGCCTTATTTTGCTGCTCATTTTCAGAGCTTCTGCTGAAGTACAGACTGTTAGGTAGAAGCACTTGGAAATTGCAGGAGACAACACGTCTGGCTTGAGAGACTAGGTTTTGCTACAAAACATGAGCTGAAATATATCCTCACCGACTTGATTTTTCAAGTGTGAAAAGTTCCTGAATTCTGATTTCCAACAAAGATTTTCCCCAACAAGAACATACCTGTAGTGAATTCAGATTCAGATTCAGATTCAGAAAACTTTACTGATCCCCGCAGGGAAATTGCTTTGTTGCAGTACTCGTTGCTCAACATACAGTAAGAAAGAGGTATAATAGCAAAGGTAAAACTACAGAAAAAAATATTATAAAAATAACATAGCAATAATTGTAACAGAAGTAGTAAAGTGTGCAATGCAACCGTAAATGTGCCAAGGGTAATACAAGTGTGCAAATGGTAGATAAAAATAATAATAATAAATATGTGTGAATGTGAATATGAATGTAGGGAATGATATAGTTTAATAGTTTTCCATAAGCCATTTTGTGATAACTGTTATTAGAATGCCATGGCATGGCAGGGCACAACTATGGATTTTTGCTTTGTTGATTGACATTGCAGTGTTTGGTTTACTGTAAAACCATTAAACAGCTGAAAAGAATCAAGTGCAACCAAAGTCTAGAGAAAAGTTGTTGTTTTTAACTGTAATGTCATTCCAACGGTTGTTTCAGTGTGACGCAAACACAGCATTATTTTAAGCATTACCTTGAAGCTAAACGTCAAACAGTTGTCTTCCTACATTAGTAAAAATCCTCGTTGAGCCTGAGAATGGCCTCTCCCATTCACTGCTGATTCATCTGTTGGCTTCAGCATGCAGCCACAGTTGGAGGTTGACACAAGTCAGAGCTTACTTTGTATGTGTGCATAGTTCATATTAATGTTTGTGCATGTAATTCCTGTCTGTGTGTGAGGCTGAACAGCCATCTGCTAACCCCAATATATGGCGTTGCCTGTGGTATGGGAAGAGTGTCAGCCTAAACAACATTTAAAAATCGAACACTTTAACGAGGTGATATTTGAATTCCTTTTTATCATTTAGTCTCCATCTTAGGTGACAAATACTCATTCAGGGATGCAAACTCCTCACCTTTTGGTGAAATTCACCGAATTCCAATTAAATGAAAATCCTAATACGAGATTAAGACATGATATCAGTTTTCCTGCAGCTCTTAATTTTTGTCTGTGTTAGTTGGTGCTGTGGCTTTCTTAATAGCTCAGTCTCTCATTTAACACTGGCAAGTAATGCAGCATGTTGATTGAGTCCAGTTCAGCCCAGTATGCCCAGCTCAGTGTGTCAGCCAGTTGCCTTCCAAGGCGGGATCAAAGTTGAACTTCACATCCTTGTAGTCTCATCAGTATGTGTTGTAGTCTTTTTCAAGCACTGGGCTGTAGATTGAACACAGTATTGGTAAGGTGCTTACAGTCTGATTGAACATCTACAGGTCATCCATTTCTAAACCTCTCCATTTCATAGGGCATAGCTAATAATTGGCCCTACTTGTAACTTACATCGGGCTGTCTGTTTGCATACTTTTTTTTATCTTGAAGTTGTCCTCTTGTTTTAGTCTCACTGATGAATTCGGTTCCCACATCCATTGATTCCTTTTATTTTCTATGTAGGGTTGGTTTGCCCTATACTGGCTGTTAGAATTAGTTTTCAGGCAGATGTAAGTATACTTAGAAGTAACTGGAAAAGAGCATGTAAAGCGAATTTATTTAAAAATATGGCCTGGCCCCGGACCACCCTAGTTGTCCACGCAGTGTTCTCAACTTTTTAGCCCTTACCTGTTTGCATCCCTCTCATTGTGTGGTGTTGTTTTTTTTTGCATGTCTCCATCTTTGCTGCATGTCTGAAATATCAGCTGTCAAGTCAAATAATGTGGATGTGTTGTCTTCTTCCTTGGATTTTCTCCCTCCGCAGCTATTGCTGCTCATGCTAACTACCCAGTTCTTTTATTTATTCCAAAAAAGAGGAAACATAAAGCACATCATTCTCTGTGCACCGGAGGATTTTTTTTTTTATATACAGTATATAGGGTAGACCTACTAGTGTACGCTTGTAGGTTGAATCACAATTGGGTTCCATGACTCAAGGTTAGATCCTACAAAAACAGACATTCACTTATATAAAAGCTTCTTGCGATATTCTGTCCAAGAGAGTACAGCAGGTATCAGGGCCAGCATTTGCTGTGAGCAGGTGGTAGGGATGGGACGGTTCACAAAATCCATGGCTCGGTTCTTATCATGGTTTTGTGGTCATGGTTTTTGGTTCGGTTCGGTGTACATTGTTGTTGTTTTTAACACCTCAGAATACCATATATCCCAATAATCCACCGTTAACAGTTTTTTAAAAAATCAGTTCTGTCATGTATTGTCATGTAAAACATGAAACAATGAGGCAGTTTGACATCTGATACATCATTAAAGCTGGGTGAGACATTGCTGGTTTCAACATGCCTTTCATTTATTTGGCAAAAATAGTTCTTTAACAAATGCTAAGAAAAAATAGTCATTCACTGTCACAAAAATACAGTGGAACCATTCTGAACTGACTCAAATATAAAACCTAAACTACATTTATCAGTTGTGGCTCTTACTCTGTTTAAAAGCAGCGGGGAGTGAAAGTTGCACTTTCCTGTGCGACTCTTTCCTTCTTGAGCAATGCCACAGGCGCATCCTCTAACTCTGGCTGTTTGTCCTCTCTGCTCGCCATATCTGCAACACACACACCTCCACAACTGTCCTGATACACGCCTTCGCCTCGCATTGTGCATGTGCATGATCGAAACTAAACACACGCTTCAAACTGAGGAGTAAAAAAAAAAGTTAAAAAAGAAAAAACATATGGACCGAACGACACATGCTCCGAACTGAGTCAGGTGAACCGAACGGTTCGGATTTTTTTCATAAACCATTCCATCCCTAGTATACTCATCCATCACAGTAGATATTATCACAGCAGTCACGGTAATAGAATCTGGGGACAGTGTCATTAGTCAAGTATTGCAAATCTGCTATTCTAGAGGACCAGATGTCAATATGAAAACATTTCCAGTCAAGCACAGCCCTGGTTAAGGGAAAGGGAGATGCTGCAGACCCTATGTTTACTGCAACAGATTTTGTCTTATCCCTTTAATTTCTAAAATTGCACTGAACTGCAGTCGAAGTCTTGGACATAACAAGTGAGGCATGACTATGCAGTGGCAGGACAATTTATCTGGCTGAAAGTCTGCTCAGCACACTTGGCAGTTTTCTGGCTAATCATCAAGCTGCTGTCCTCATCTCCTCTCCACCTCGTACCTAGCCTGATTAACTACTAAAAACAGAGACATCTGCCGAGGCCTATCACCTCCAATAATTTAAACCCACTTTATCAGCCCGCCTGCCCATCCTGCTCTCTTCAGGCAAATGGATGCGACTGGGTTTCATTACACACAGCATTCCACTGGGTTTCATCACATTGCTCTGGCATGACTTGGAAACAAAAGTGACCACAATTATTTGAAATGCAATTAGTCTGAGGTTCCTGGCTTTTGGAGGGGGGTGGGGTTAGGAGGGGGGGCCAAAAGAGAAAGAGGAGAGGTCTTAGCTTTATCATTTTGTTCCTCTCAAGGATAAACAAGCAATGCATTTCATTACAAGCATACATTTTAGCTCCCCAAATCCCCCTCTGGGACTCTCTGATAACCAGAACAGTTTATCATCAGGAGCCTCTAGGAATCCTCTGCAGCAGAAACATGCAGTGTGGGAGCCAAAGGAAACAGAAAAACTTCAAAGTCTAAACGTGTGCGTACACACACACACAGTTTAAATCTCATTTCAACTTTTAATAAGAGCTCAGGACGCGTAATAGGAAGGTAAACACATTGGTGGCCAGGCTGGTGTGAGGGCAGACAGAGCCCCTCGCTGTGTTGGCAAGGATTACAGGGGATTTAGAGCAAAGTAGTAGATCACAGGGAACAGGTGAAGGGAAGCCCCTGAACATGCTGCTCATCTACTGTACATCAACCCAAATATAACAGGTAAATCATCTTTTAAATACAGGAAGAAGACAGAGGAGAGCGGGAAGCCAGATGGGTGTTTCTGCTGCAGCTGCTGCACACAGACAGCATCACCTTTTGACTTTTCAAAAGGAAGCTGGAAGACCAACTATGAAAAAGGCTGTTCATAGAAGTTTTTTTTTCTGTAGTCTTGAGTCATATCTGAAGTCAGGCCAAAACCTTGGCCCGAGCGCTGCCTGTGTCATTGCCATAAGGATCTAACATGAGAAAGAGAGGGCACAAACCACTTTTCTGGCACATTCTGTCTCATTCGAATAGCTTCTTCTCAGGAGCAGTGGACATTTACTACTGTGATGTTTACAAAAATCATGCAACAAAAATGGTCTTGCACACAAGTTGCAATTAGGCTAGAAATTTCAAAGTGATAATTTGCATTATTTTAATGCAAATATACAGTGCAAAGACATCACTGCAATGAGCGCTTACCAAATGGAGCTAAAAAATAAATAAATAAATAAAAAAATAAACTTGGTTACCATTTTAGACCATTACAGTAATCTTTTAAATTCAAGAATTTCCACAAGCTCTTTTCCTTCACCAATGCCAGTACAACAAATGAGGTAATTAAAAGACAAACAGAGCTAAACACAGCCAAACAGCCTGGTGCAGGAGTGCAGCCAGCCAACCAACAACCTTGTGCTCTGTGCCTGTGCCACCTGCCTGACGCCCTGTATAGGCATGCTGGCCAAATGACATAATGATTGCCATTACAGCACAAAACACACAAGTTCCACTGTGGTTTCCAGAGATTCTTACCTACTGGTTCACACCCTCTTAGAAAGCTATGACAAACCTGACTGAAAACAATTACAGTGTGGGAAGGATTCAGGCCTAACTGAGGTCTAGTCATTGGATAAGTCATCTGAGGCTGTTGCAATAAAATCATGAGGAAGTTTTCTTTCTTGGGGAAGGCGGAGTGTCTGTCAGAGCAGTGCAGCTGAATACCGATAAGCTGCCCTTGTTTTATCACTGGCTTAATCAGCACAGGAAGCCATCTGTTGGGAGTTTGGTGCGGGCCACACGACCGTCTGATCCTCGACAACTCCCTGGATGTTTCCACCGTTACTGCGCATTAAATGAGGTGTGCGAGATCCGCTGTCATCGAAACGCAGAAATATCAAACAGCAGGGCCTGTCAGTGTTTGGCCAGGCTGGTAAACTCATTGAGGCAGCTGTAAGCCACACAGAGCCACATTCTTCTACAGTCGCTTGAGCTAATCGTCAGGCTCTGAGGCCAACCTGAGATCTCTGTATTAGATTTATGTGCTGCTGCCAGCATCATCTTTTCTGATCAGGATCATGACTGAAATACGTCTTTGATTTTTGAAGATATTCGTGATCATTTTTAAAGATCTCAGGATTTGTTTATGAGCCAGGCCTTTTTTTTTGTTGCTGAATAAATTAAACTAAACTAAGATACCAATATGGGTTTCAGTGAAGAATTTTAGTGTCCCATGGTCTAATTGCTGTTGGACACACACTTAAAGCAGATATTTTGTTGTGGATCACGTCTCACGATTCGCATGAATATGAGCTGTGGATTGCAAACTGTAACCACTATAATAAATAAATTACTTCCCTAAATCTCCCGAAATCTTGACGCACTGCCTCTCCCATTACCATGGCTTCATGATAACAAAGTGAGAGAAAAAACATGTTACAACAGGGAGAGTTATGCCAAAGACATTTATCATCATCAATTGACACTGACATCATGTGTTACATGCCAGATTTGGGTTTTTTTTGGATACCCTTACTTGTTCTAATGACACAACAAAACAACATATGGTATTGGCTGAGGCATGTAGTGACTATACCATACTCTCATGTGATCAGGGAAAAACTATTCTTGATCTTACTCTTTCACCAGCAAGTTACAGTTTCTCTCCTTCACATGATCAACACTATGTTGAAGCTCCTCTTAATTACAGCACAGTTTTATTCATTCATACAGGAGCAGAGAGAGCCCACACACATCCAGCCACCTACAGGATCAATCAATAACCTGCCTAGCTGCTTCTTCCCATCCATTCGTGCTGCAACTGGAACAATGATGACATCATACTCCCACCTCAGCCTCAATCTCACTCTTTATCTGCCATCTGTTTTTCCCCCTATCTATTTTTTAATTGTGCATTTCATCCACCAATCAATGTGATACTCCAGCCTACACAGAAGGGCTTTTGTGGGGGCTGGCAAGTCAGGATAGCCAAGCGTAGGAGTGCTGCAGCCCTGGGCCTTTGTTTCTCCGTCCAGCTCTCTCAGTTAAGAGCCAGCAACAGAGCTGTGGTCCTTAAAGAAATATTCCAACATTTTGGGCAACATACCCTTTTTCCGACTTACCCAGACTGAGACAAGATGTTTGATACCATTTTCACCTCTGTACGTCCGCTGGTTCGATTCGATGGGTAGCATTTTGTGTTAGCTTAGCATAAAGACTTGAGGTCTACAGGAGTCATTAGCCTAGTTCGATTAAAGTAAACCTTACAGATAAAAAAAAATAAGATAAAATAAAATAAACCTTACAGCAACTCTGAAGCTGTCTTATTTACACAATGTATCATGTGTATTTGAAATACACGTCTTCGAATAAAAAAAAAAAGTCATTTTAGGAAAAGTTCGATGTTAGGAACTATAACTGCTGAATACAGACGGAAGGATACAGGTTTTCAGTGATTACAGTTCCTACCATCTAACTTCTCTTCGATTTTTTAGATTCTCCTAAAACAACTCATTAAAAAAAACGTATTTCAAAAACACATGATACATTGTGTAAATAAGACAGCTTTGTAGTCGCTGTAAGGTTCATTTTTTCACATTGATGGAGCTAGGCTGATGACTGTAGACAAGTCTTTATGCTAAGCTAACATGAAACGCTACCCATAGGAACCAAACCAATGGACGTACAGAGGTGAAAATGGTATCGACCATCTTGTCTCAGTCTCGGCAAGTCAGAAAAAGGGCATTTTGCCCAAAATGTTTAAGTATTCCTTTAAAAGATATGCAATATCTGCTAACAGCAGCATCAAGCATTTGGTCAAACCCTAACTCACGCTAGCAGTAAATCCTCTGCCACACAGATGATGCACCACTGGTTAGACATTCTCTCTACAGTTTGCTGATAATTAAATTTTGGCAAGGTAACAAGGCAAAAGTCAAGCAGCTAATACTGAGTATGATAAAATACATCAAGCAAAATTAGCATGTAACAGTGAGCTCTTCTCAGGACAGAATATTTCATAAACAGAGTCATGCTCTTCCCCTCGCCTGTCTAAGCCAGCAGAGCAGAGGTTCACTTACAGGTCGGGTTTAATTAGTTAGCTGTTAGCTGTGGGCTGAACAGACTGCTGCTGCTGCCAGGGGGGATTAACTATTACAAGCAAGTTGACTGATAAAGTCTGATTCATGCCCAGTGAAGTAGGCTTTTTTTGACACTGAGTGAGAGCAGGTAACTGCAGTTTACGTTAAATCACTCTCAACTCTCACTTGTCTTGTTCTCATGGTGTAGACAGTTTCTTGGGATTGGATATTTGGGAGCGACATCTCTGTGAAAGCTAGAAACCACAGAATCAATGTCAGCAAACAGACAAAAACCTGGGGCTAATCCAATGGCACTCAGACTGGCCTTGTGGAATTGGTTGTTAAGTTTGAGTTTTTATATCCAAAAATGCCTGCCTCCATATCCTGGGCTGTCAAAGTGTCAAAGTGAGTTTCTACCTCACTGTCAGTGGAGTAGCCCTAGGAATTGCCTTTTAATGAGATCATCAAGCAAGTTTTGGCTCAGTTGTTTGAGGTTTTAGAGACTCGTTCAAGTTTGCAGATCAAGCTGAAGTGACCATCACAAGAATGCCTGTTTATGGGTGTTTTTTTCTGATAAATAAGGAGATAACAATTGTACCTTTGGCTATATCACCCCATATAAACATGTTGTAAGCAATTTTATTCATTCTATTTCCAATTAGGGAACACACCAACTTCATGTAGGGAAGTGTAGCTAATCTAAAACCAGCGAAATATCACCAACAATGTAATTCAACTGCCTAAATAGAAATTGCATCAACCAAGCTATTTCCTTGTTAAAGCAGATGAACCAGTTTCATTGCCTAACACAAACACATGGGTGGTAACAGCTAGGAGGGGCAGCCTCACAAAACAAAGTGTCACACAGTAACTATTTGGTTGACAGCTGCAATCCTGAGACAGTGAACAACAAAAAAACCCAAAAAGGTCAAGGCACACCTGTGTTACATCAGCTCTAGGCACTGGGAGTTAAGCTGGCCTGTGTCCGTGCAAAGGTAACTCATAGCATTTAGCAAAGAGGCAGGGCTATACTGTCAGAACAGCCAGACACAACAACACAAGCAGATAAACCTTTGGCTTATTATGGGATCAATGACAGGCAAATTACAAAGCTTACAGATTAATTGCTGACTCCACTTTACAGAAAGACAAAATAAGCCCCTCCATACCCACCTCAAAGGGCAGTGAAATACGAATCCTCTTTGGAAATAAAAGGAGTTTGCAGTCAAAACCATAGCAGTGCTTATACTTGAAGAGAAGAGAATAAAGCAATGCTATTTGAACAGAAAAGCGATATTACCTGTACAGTCTTTTTTATTCTGTGGGAGGGACCGGGGTATTCAGAGGAATACAAGTCTGTCAGGAAGAGGGAGTTAATCAATGTTGACTTCCCCAGCCCAGATTCCCCTGAAAGACAAAGAAAGAAAGACAATGACTAGGTGAGATTGAATTCAAAAGATGCATTTCACACCATACTTGTTTTCTAATCCACTTTTACATGCCAGAATGAGCTGCAAAATGACACAATCTCCAGATGTTTATCACATCAGTTGCCAGCGCACTCTCTTGCTGTTTAACATTCTTTGCATGTTTCAGATTCAATTTTTTCCACGGCAGGAAATTGCTCCCTTTAACTAACTTTTTTTTTTTTTTTTTTTTTAAACAGGCAGGCTTTAACACGAGATGGAGGGACAGACAGATGGTGTTGAAGATCTGTCCTCCCTCTTTTCCTGTCTCCATGTCAAGAATCTAATCAGAGATGCATGGGAAGTGAGGGAAAACTAAACTATCACAGTCGTCATAGCTTTTCATTCTTAGCAAATGAGTAAAACCAGACATCAGCAACAAGTGCTGTATCTTTCTGTTTGTACTGTACTCTGGATTTGTGACAACGCTGGTGATTCTTCCAACAATCTACTGTCTTGTATGCCAAGGCCAATCATGAGAGTTTAAATTTAATTATCTGGTTGAGCTTCAAACTTGGCAGAATTGATTTAATACAGATTGAAAAAAATGCTGTAGGGGGCTGGAGCTGTACCATTTAATGAACTTAAAACTGACCAGGAACACTTCTGCATTTAGAGTATTTCATCATATGGTCATGCATCGGGCTCCCGAGTAGTACTTATTATTTATAAAGCAACTTTCAAAACACAGTTATAAAGCACTATACAAAAGAAGTATTGACAGCATTCAACAGCAAAATCAATTAAAAGTAAGGCAAGAAAAATAAAACAGGTCGATCACAATTGTCAAGTCATTAAATAAAAGCAACTGAAAAGAACTTGAAGAAGTGATTTAAACAGTGGTCATGATTTAGCCACCAAATCTCCTCAAACAGGTCAATCCAAAGACCAAGAGCCTTAATGGCAAAGGACCAGTCACCCCTTGGTCTTAATCTAGACTTTGGAACAGCCATTAGGAACCTAACCGAGGATCAAACAAACTCTTGAAATCAGCTCTGAATGTTTAAGTTAACAACTATAAAGATGCTAAAAGTGGGGTGATATTCACTTTAGTTTTAGGGAACATTCCACTATAAATAACTAGACCTATAGCCCTACTTTTCTTTCCAAACCTATAAGAGGCAATTTGGAGTGAACAATCCAAGCTGGTTCCTTGTGTTGGGCAGCAGTAATCCAACACCATCAACAGTGTGCCTAGACCGGGGTGGATGGAGGGCAATGGGGAGCTGCTGAACGAAAGCAGCAGTGTGAGAGAGGAGGTGGGCATACGCCAGCCTGGCACTGACACCAATGAGCCACTCCTGACCTTTACAAGTAGCCCTGGCCAACATCAGTCACGGCTGCCAACAACTCAGCCACTCAATGTTCCATGAATAGAGAGAGAGATGGAGAAAACATCTCACAAAAGGATCCTTCACTCAATACACTCTTTCAAAATCATAAATATTTTCCAAGAGGGTACAGTCACATTTATCTTGCAATCTCAAGAGAAACATTTCAACGGTCATAGCTGCTCTCTAATGAAAAATGTGAGTACCATCTAAATATTTCTTGGTGGCCGAAAGGGAATGGAGATCTCTCATTCACTGAGGGTTGATGGATAACAGCGGGGTTGTTGGCTTGTGCAAACAGCAGGTGAAATACATGCGTCTTAAAAATGTCAGTTTGAATTAAGAAAGCGAAAAGCTGACAAGAACAGCAGGGCCAAGTGGATACAATAAGATGCCAATCCAGGTCCAAGTCTATCCCAGTGTGAGGAGCAGGAAGAGAGGGGCTCTGGTTACACAGGAATCCAACTGAGAACTGAGTGAGTCATGAAAACAGGACAAAAGAAGATCCTGATCATAGCTGGTCAAAGCTGTGGTTACTTTTTTGCAAGAGAGGGGAATCCTTGAATGCGCCATGAATGTGCCATTCCATAATATAGCCTAAATGAGATAATAACTGGCCTTAAATGACATCCATCCACGATGTCAGGTTTGACCCTTTACATGTTGGTGTACACAGTCTTGTACCTTTGACTTTTCCTCAATGCACTTCTTATTTGTTTGTACTGATGACTGGACCAAGAGAGTTCCATGTCCATTCAAATGTTGGAAATTCTCATTTTCCCAATGTTAGTCGTCAACCAACATTTGGAAAATGAATGGGCTGTCCAGTATAACATCGCTCACTTCGCAGCTGGCCAGAGTTCACAAAAGTAAGGCCGTGCATGCCAATGCGGGAAGCAGATTAGGTTTAATTTTATACAAAAACAAAAGCATATGAAATCATTACTTAGCATACTTGATAAACCATCAATTAATAAACCTGCTAATCAGTTTCTGGTAGTTAGTAGGATAACTTCCAAGTAGACCAATTCCACTAAATAATTCATGCTTTAAAAAGTCAAAATTAGTTCAGCTGTTAGAAGTAATTAAGTTTATTTTAGAGAATTACAATGATGAATTGTGAAACTCCATTCTTTAAAATAATACAAAGGCTCCTGTAATTTTGATTTACATGCTCATTCAAGAAAATAACTAGCGAGGGACACATCAAAATAATAAAATAAAGACTAGCACCCATGTGAAAGCTGACTCGTTTTGTACATGAGCAATACTGTTCAGATTATATCAAGACATTTTCCAAAGCAATATTGGCTGGGATCTGCAGTATATATGAGGAACCAGTGTAATCACTGGGTCTATCGCACCATTCAGTATAAATGCAGTAATGCTGCTGCATGCACTGGAAAATTTTTTTTAATGCATATGGTATATTTGGGCAATGGACTGGACAGCCTGTTATTTCATACTGTACTGGCTGATGAAGGCTCCTTGCCACAACATAGCTTCACTGAAATACACACCTATGGCGATTCTAAGTGTTATGGCAGGTTACTGTGCAGAGCTAAATAACGAAGCCATTCACTGTCATATTGCCACCCGTCCCAGTCCCCGCACCAGAGGAAGGCCACTCTCGCTGAGCCGGCCCACCAACCCAAGGCCCACTGACACGCTGGTCGGCTTGCTCAGCGGCCAACACACTTCCTTTAAAGGAAATTTCCAGCAGCTGTGTAAACCTTGGGGGTTTATTCAAAAGGAACTTCCCACTGCATGGAAGAGGCTGGTGGAGGGGAAGCAGGAAAAGTTTGGCTTGCTGGTGGGAGACCGCCTCATGTTAATTCATCTGACGGTGCTCTGAATATACTTTGTGAAAATATGTGGGTGAAATGAAGTGGTCTGTTCATTTTAGAAAAAACAATTAAAAGGGAAATTCTGCATGTTTAATAATGTGCTTTGAAGGCAGTCATTTTCTCTCTACCACTTATGAACGGGACTTTCCCTTCAAAAGAGGCAAAAGACAGTAAAACTTTAACAAGTCTAGAGCATGACAAAAGTGTTACATACATATCTGTTGGTAAACCCACCAATTTCCTTCAGTGGCAGCCTGTCAGTGTCAAGTCTTCTAAAAGTTCTCCCGTTTATAAAGAGCCATTCTTTCCAAAGGCTATTCAACAGAGCACATTTAAGTCTGCATCCACTACAACCAAACACAATGAGCTGTGGCTGCACTGGCCAAGATCAAGGTCAGTTCCTGCTAATGTGTAAATCACTGCCAAATATTGACTTTGATCAACAAATGGCTGTGGCCCACTTTCACTTGTCCAGTAACAACAAGGCCTGTGAGTGTTGCCGCTGACCCTCAGTGGTACACTTTCGATTGAGTTTCAATTAAGTATTGCGTAAAAACAGGGTTTCTGGATGTAATCTCCATGACTTTCCATAACAAATCGGAGCACTTCCATGACCAAAAGATTTTATTCCTCTCGTTTGTTTGTTTTTTTTTCAAGGGGTGAGCAGTTTCCACTCCAGTTGGGCTGAAATGCATTTTCTAATGCAATGAATGTGCTAAATAAATTGGCAACACAGTAAATTGCTATCTGTTATCTTCCTGTAAAATGACCCATTTGTAAAAGTCCTTGATATTCCCCAACTTTCCAAGAGAGCTGATAAAATTCACTATCCCTGTCTGGAATAAATCTCTCAAAATTCCATGATATTCCATAACCAGCAGGACCCCTTTTAAATGTGTTCTGAAACACTCACATCACCCTTTAAAAAGTTATGGAGCGAGCACACACTATCTCGCTTCATCTCCTCCAGCACGACAAATGCTCAACTTTTCCAATTACCCTGCTACTCTAATTACATGCTGTGCAAAAAACTGCCATATTACTGCTCTAACAGCCTCTTTCCTGAGAGTGCACACAAGGGGGGAAACTCCAGGGTGTGACCACATGAATGCTGAATTCAGACAGAAGGGTGGGAGGGTGGTTTGAATGCCATGGAGGTGGGCTGTCCTCTACCAGCCCTGGAGGCAGGTAGGCACCAGAATCCATGAGCCAAAAGGACGGGAAGTGACATTACGCAGGCATTCAGGGCAACTTCCTGTCCAGATACCGCTGGCCAAGACCTCTGCGGCAGTGAATGGATTGGTGCTGTGGATAAGCCTTCCCCAACTGTTCAAGCGCTGACTTTGGCAGCACAAATGGAATGACAGGAAATGTCCTCCACTCCCACAATCCAAAAGGGCATAAGGTGCATGGTGGTAGTGGGAAGGTGCCTTTCTTCATTGCTGCATGGCATTTGTTTTAAATATGCTTTCCCAGAGTCTCGCTTAGTAGCCATCCCACTCAGCTAAGACCATCTCTAATATGTTTCGGCAGCCAGCTGCTAGTGCTTTCAGCCATGACGTGTCTGTGAAATTCAATATTGATAGACACATGAACATGAACAGTATGGGCTATGGGTTCGCACATAACTGCATGACACATGCAGATGTATCCACAACTTTTTAACAAGGGCACATTTTTATATAAACTTCACTGATTTAAATACTAAGCAAACCATTTGAAAAAAAAGATGCAGAAAGGTAAATACTCACCCACAACCATGAGCGTAAACTCAAAGCCCCTTTTTACAGACTTTCGGTAAACTTGGTTGGGAAGATTGGCAAAACCAACATAGCCCTCCAGGTTCTTCTGTTGCTGTGGACCAAAACCAAACATTGCTGTCACGTTTCCACAATGACAGAAAGGCCTAATAAATAAAAACCTGAAGACCTTTTTAAGCGATGCCTGGAATTGAATTACAAAAAGGACCATACTGTGCTGGCAGGTAAAGCAAAATTATGGCAATAAAATTGTCCTAAATATAAATACAAAAATGTTACATAAAAGGTTAATACATTTCAACATAATTACACTCTATGATTGATGCACAAATAGCTGTTCATGTAGCAAGAACGGAGAAAGGTGCCTGCACACATGGTAACAAGCAAGGAGACACACACACCCCACAGAGGAACTGCACACTGTTTTGGGAGGCTGGAGGAGATATAGCTGTGTCCCAATTTAGGAGCCAACTCCTTTGAAGGATGCGGCCTATGAAGGTGTGGTCTTTGGGGGGCTGAAGGTTAAACCTTCTAGCTAGCTAACAGTCGCTAATTGGGACAGTCTACCCAGAATTCCCCCTGCACCATCATGGATTCTCCCTAGTGTAGCTTCATGAGATGAAACAGCTGTTACTTGTTACTCTTCAAGAAACTATGCAGACATTCAAACAATGGATTTAACCAAATCTGCAAAGCTTTTAATCTTCATTTTAAATCACTACTTCAGTCTCGACTATACTGATTAACTTAGGTGACAAATGGAAATTTGAGATGAGATTACAAGTTCATTTTTCTTTCTTTTCATTTATTCTTAATCAAATTGGATAACATTATAAACAACTTGCATTCCATTTGTATTACATATACTTTGCACTTTCCTTTTCACTTGTTGACACTGTATACTTGCAAAATCATTTTGATTTTCCAACCAAACAGCGTTGGTAATGCTGATAAGGAGCCAGCTTTCAAGTCCCGCATATCTGAACTTCCTACCAGCACATGAACACACCGGACGACATTGAACTTTTCAGTTCAGTGGGAGCTTTAAACTGAATCATCAAGCAACTGCAAAGTTCTCTTAAGCAAGTTAGCAGGGAAGGCCAATCATGTGCCATAGAGGACTTTTTTTAGTTCCTCCTGTCTGGCTGAAGTTGTGTTCATCAGTGATGTCATCTGCCTTAGTCTTTGGTTTGAGTTAAGTCATGCATATCATTGGCTCTCCATGGTGCAAGGGAGCCCATTTCTGATTTGTAAAATTGTTAAGTGTGCGTAAATTGTATTAAATGGGCTAAAATATGTAAAAACACTGGCATGGTGTACAGCATGTTAATATGGTGTAATGAAAATTGTTAAACCATGAATGAGCAGCATAAAAAAACAGATTTAGGTGAATGGTGCCTTCTTTATGCTGCTCAGCCATATACTGTTAGCCAAGTGTAAAGCAGTCTTTGTGGCCTAGAGGCACAACACAGGGATGGAGGTTAGGCACAATACTCACAGCTGGTTTGGAGAGTGGGCAGGTTATCATGGTGACCAAAAGTGATATGCAGAGACAGTTGTCAAAGCAGCCCAAACCCCAGGAGGCACGAACACCATCATAGGAACAAACAACAGAGAAAAGAATGAGTAACACATTTTAAAATTGCAACATCACAGGATTATTTGAAATCTACTTATTTGCTGTCAGTCAATTTCTTCTGAACAGATGACAGCACTATTCTCTATCTAAAAGGGATTCTTCCTGAGACATCTACTGAAAATACCTATAAAATGCAGCGGTATCTTTTTTCAAATAACAGAGGGCATAAAACACAGATGGACCATGAGTGTGGAGAACAGGTTTAAGGGCCATTTCTACTTTGCAAGTCTCCAGTTGCCAGTTGACAGACATGAAAGATCCAACAACATGTCCTTTTCTAAATATTATAGCAGCCATTATTGTGAAGTCGGCCGAGCAATGCTCATATATTGAATCCTTCCTTTCAGCATGGACATCAATTAGCTTGTTGTTGATATACAATGGGGTAAGAGGCCTAATCACAACATGGTCAATCCCAAGACAACAGTCTGATTTAAAAAAAAAAAAAAAAAAAAAAAAC
>OMLF01056010.1:27174-44063 GCA_900302615.1 Holocentrus rufus
AAATGTACACTTGTCTTAAAAAGTAAATTGAACCAGCTACCCGCTCCTAATTAAAACACACACACACACACACACACACACACACACACACACAGGAAATGCCAGTTAGAACCGATAACATGCATTTCTCTTGTATTGAGAACAAGTCAAGCCGACCTCCATTTACAAATCTGGCAGTTTAGTACAAATTTGCTTATACGCTATCGTATATATCTTGCAAGCCTAAGTTAGATTAAGACCTTTAGTGACTCATTAGGACCCATTCCTCGATTCTGTATGCTTCAGCATTACAACTTGAATGACTGCATCGCTGTTACAAACACAATCTTTAAACGATGCTAGCTAAGTTAATGTTAACTTAACGTTACACCGTGGTGGGCGGTAGCGAGCAGTGTAAAATACAAATATTACCTGGTGAATCATCTATAAACCTAATTTACCCGAACACCCTATGATAAACCCATTATTCGTAAAATGTCTTTACGTTGAGTCATTTTCTATTAGGTGTGCACATTTGAGTTTTTAAAGGAGTTCGGCGTGACATTTGCCTGTACGAGAATCGTGCATGGGCTAACCTCATTTTCGAGCGGGTTAACGTTATGACTTAATTTCCAACGTTTTATCGAACAACTAACGTTAGTAACGTTAAATAAAAACTATTCGAAAAGTTTGGGCCGCGTCAACTATGAACAGAAAACTAGAGTAGTGGGAAAAAATTATGCTCTGGAAACTCACCCATTATACTGCCGTTCCCGTCTCCTTCAACAGTCAGTCTTTCACCGTTCGACATTCCCTCTCACAAACTCAGCAACTATTCAACTCTGTAAAGTGGTGGCAAACCTAGTAAACTACGCAAATTATTTCACGTAATGACAAAATTACGCCGTGTGTGATTGACGCGAGTACGTCACAGAAAAATGCGTACGGTCTGTTTGGCGGTGATGCATCGCGAGATTTTGAACCAGCTGAATTCAAAAACCTAAGCTCAATTTATTTTCATGAATAATATTAATATTAATACAACTTAATACAACTAATAAAAATTATGAGAATATCAGCTCAAGCAGCCGATGTGTGATAACTGGTGGAAACTTCAGTTATGTATTTATAACTGATGTCGGAATTAATATCACACACACACACACACACACACACACACAAAGTGTCAGTATGCGTTTAGAATTGACCAATGTAATGCATATGCTGGCTGTCTCTTGGGAAATGAGATGGACAATTGTGCCATCTAGAGGTTATTTTCATTAGATACAATGCACAACTTAGTTTTTGTGGAGGCTTGTAAGTCCTGCTCAAAGATAGAAATACAGTCAAGATCTCCCACTCAAATGATACAGTAAAATCATACATCAAACCCAGAAGCAGTTAAACATAGCTGTATCATGCTTTGTTTAGTCAAGATTAAAATCAATTTTGACTGGTTTGATATTTGACTACTGCCTTTTTGTAGCACTGCTAGAGAGGATTTTAGTTCTCTCTCTTACATGTGATTTTGCTAGGACAAAGTCATCAAGCCTCACTAGTGTGAAATAAATTTTAGTTTAATAATAAAAACCAGAACTAAAACATTCGTTAACTGATGCAGATTCATGTTTTCAGTGTTTTTTAATGCAGTTTCTTGTTTTTCCTTAAGTCCCCTTTAAGCTCTAGATACTGCACAGCAATGGCCTGTTTTTCAATGTGAGGTGCAAAAGTCTTAGTCCACTACAGAACTCATTTCATTATTTATTTAAAAAATGAATAAATGATTAATACCCAAATACATAAATAAATAAATATTTGCAAACAAGATAATTGACATGAACCATCCCCTGCAAGGCATCAAATATAATCAATGCACAGAGCATTGATTTATATTTTATATTATATTAACAACCTTTTGAAGTACATATTCTTGACAGCCCCAGCTCTTATATTAAATGAAATGCAGTATGGCAAGTAGGAAAATGAAAATGTCACTTTACATTGCATGAGGCAACTGATCTGCTCCATGCTGAACATGAGCCACCTCTGTCTCTGTGTTACTGCATGAACAATTAATTTAGATGCTGCCTGGCTCCATTACTGTGATGGGACTGACAAATGACAGCAGACCTGAACCTGTAGATTGAGGAATTAATGCTCAGTCACTGCAGCTGACATGATTACAATGACAGCATCAGCATTCTGGGATCTATTTACACCCAATGTTTCAGTGTTTCTAAGGAGATTTTTGTAAAAGGGTGTAAAAGACTATCCATTTGTGGCTACATTGACAAAAACACCATAAAAAGGTTGTTTAAAAGATGCCTCATCATGATCTTTGGACAAAAGCTGTCAGTAGCTGATCAATTGTGCCAATATTCAATCTTTAAATGGTCTTTGTTGGCCATGTTGCCTTCGTTTCCAAGAATTAAAAAAGAAATATTTGTAGTAGTAGTAGGAGCAGCTGCAGCAACAATATGCTATTGTTGCTGCAACTGCTCCTGCAACTATCAATCAATCAATCAACCAGTCAATCAAGCAATCAATCAAACTTTATTTGTATAGCACCTCTCATACAATTTAGTACAATTCAAAGTGCTTCACAGATGACTGACAAACTGATAACAAGACAGACAAAAAATAAATAAATAAATAAATAAAAGATAAAGACAAAATCAACATGAGGAAGAAATCTATCTATCTATATATTACATACACATACACTGCTTGTAATTCCCTCGAAGCACAAGCAGACACAAGTGGATTTCTTGTTACTGGTTTATTTGAAGAATTCTCTCCAAGTCCACTGTGAAAACTAAAAGAATTGATGAAAATATGAACCATATCAGCCCAACACAAAACAACAGCATGCACATCCTGTGAAATAATATTTTACCAAAGAAAAACACAGAAAGACAAACAATACCTTGTTGGCTGCATGCTATGACAAGGGAATAGTCCTGAATTCTTCACATTAACGAAAATATCTTGCGACCAGCAAAACCTTTCTCCAGAGCTTAACATCTGTACTTGCTGCTTGCCCCTTTTTTGACTTTTTGACTTCCCATTCTCGCGAGACAGTCACAACGAGATTTGCAACGCCCACCTGAGACTTCTAAACAATACAGCCGCCATTTGTACAAAATGAAACAAAGTATAAATAATTGGAAAAAATATACAAGTATATAAATTATATAAACAATATAACGACAACATTTACACTGCTACTGGTAGGACTGCTGATACTACTACTACTACCTCTGCTTAGAATAATACTCATGTTGTATCTATTTATATTGCACATTTCATTCACAAGGCATCACAATGTGCTTTTTAAAAAAAATGAATAGACATACAAAGTATACAGAGGCTGTAGAAATGCCACAGTGACATAAAAGTATATACACATACATACATACAGTGTCACCACAAGCTGCCACAACAGCTTCAGTGTATATTCTCCAAGTCTCTGGAGGGATGGAACACCATTGTTTGAAAAGATATGCCCTAATTTGGAGCTTTGATGATCGTGGTAGAGAGTGCTGTCTACCATGTCAGTCCAAAATTTTCCATAGGTGTTCAACTGGGTTGAGATCTTGTGACTGAGGACCACAGCATCTGATTGATCATTTTCATAAAACCATTCAGTGAGCCCTTGAGCCCTGTGGATGTCGGTGTAGTCATCCCTGAAAAGACTACTCCCATCAAGATGTTAATGTTTCATCATAGATCACTCAGAATAACTTTGTCTTGATTTGCAGTGACTCTTCCATCCAAAGGGAAAAGTTGACCCAATCCGTGCCAGGACAACACACCCTATAACATGATAGAGGCAGCGGACCCCCTAACTGTAGAGGTAAAGTATTCAGCCCTATACCATTCTCGTTGTGTTTGCCACACATGCACTCAATCATTTGTGGAGAATATGGTGAAGGACAACTCATCTAACCACATCACTTTTTTCCTCGTCTCTCTAAATGCCTATGGTTTGAAATGAAATGAGCATTTGTCTTTGTAATAAGGGGTTGACACACTGCAACCCTACTATAATATCCCTGAATAAAGTATGTTGTTGTCAACGACAGTTCCTCCTTACACAGTCTGATCACATTCGGCACTGGCATAATTCTAGTATTTTTGAAACTGAACCCTATTTTCCAAGGAACAAAAAATTTGGAATTGGTCCAGTATTGAGGGAGAACGCTATAACCAGCAACCATGAAACACAGCTGTAACGTAATCCAATGGGGCAACCAGTCTGTGTCAAAGTATGTCTACTAAAAGTGCTTGTTTTGCCACTGACAGGCTCAGAGTGTCAGAGTGTCTGACAACATTATTGAAAGTGCTGGCACTCAGTGCGCATTACCTTCACTCTGTCTGCACCAGGAACAGCATTTTTCTTCAGGCAAAGTGCTTTGATATAGGATTTCTTCTCTTCTTTGGCTGACAGCAGTGATCCAAATAGTCCAAATAGTCACTGCAGACCCGGTGGTCTACAAGGGGCAGTGTCCGGACAGGAGTGTCAGTCGCCATTTGTCATGTCACCATTTGTAGCACAACTAGCCACAGCTTCAGCGTGTCCCAATCCAACAATGGTAGTCTATGAAAGCTGCGCAAAGAGTGGTGCAACATTCTGTTGGCACAACTCGGAGATGTGCAAACACGAACCACTGTCTATTTCTTTAATCTTTAGATAACACTAAGCTACTTTCTCTGAACTACAACTATGTAATGCTGCCACTCTTCCCCTGACAGCTCTCCCATGTTTACACTATTATCTTCCTGCTCACCTCCAGCAAGATTTCAGAGCAAGGCTTCTCCTTTAGCGAGACTTCTCTTACACACGTCTATCTCTAAAAGGATACTTCCATAATGTTGTCAGACTCTTATATAAACAATCTGAACCTGTCAGTGGTAAAAACAAACACTTTTAGTGAATGTACTTTGATGCGGACAGGTTACCCCATTGGATTGCATTATAGCTGTATTTCGTGGTTGCCAGTTGTAGCGTTCTTGCACAATATTGGACTAATTCCAAAACGTGTTGTTCCTATTAATCATGAGACCCAAATAGAGGGGAAAATAGGGCCCAGTTTCAAAAATACGGGAATTATCCTTTAAGGAAGAATTGCTCTTCTGTTTTTCTTTCCGTACTTTTTCCTTTAATTGAATACATACATGTGATCATACACATACACAACACATTGGAAATACACATAAGAGCACACAAATAGAAGCAGCAACAGTAAAGAGGTAATCATGAGCTAATGTAAAAAGAAATGTTCAGTGTTGTGGCTCATGCCAGGTCCTCGTGCAGGTTGTTTGGGACCATTAAAGACTGAAAGCAGCTTCCCCTGCATTTGAATTTACCCAGGAAATAGATGAAAATCTGTTATATAAAATGTTACAAGGCCACTGAATGCTTTATCAATTTCTAAAATTTATTAGGAGCAAGTGAAGGGATGTATAAGCTGATGTAAGATGATGAGTTTTTGCAGTCCCAGTCTTCTCATTAGGGGTAAAAAGACTACTTCAGTAAATTAGTCTGCTTGTAGTGAATGCATGCATTAGTTTCACAGAGCTTGGAATAGAAAGCCTCTAATTTTAGAAATATTTTTCAAATGGTAAAACAATGACTTAAAATTTAGATCAGAAACCTTAATTATACTAAGATTTCCAACTTTATTTTTGCTCTCTAGAGACTGTGAATTTACGTGGGCTATAATTTAGCTATTCTTTTTAAATCTCTGAGACTTTTAAGAGTTTTGTCTTTACTAAATGTAAATAAAATTTGGGACATAAATGAGTTTATGTACTCTGAACTGAATAGCGAGTCTATGCCAGGGGAGAGAGATATATAGATGTGTCATCTGCATATATGATGTCTTGTGGTTTTGAATGATATGACTGAGAGGGAGCATATACAGATTAAATAACAGCGGACCAATTGTTCAATCTTTCAGGTGTAATAGAATAAGGCAAAATGCTAGAAGCAATGCAATCCCATTGTGCACATAACAGATGAACAGTTTTCTGGTTTGACTCCAAACAAGGCAGGAGGGGTTAAATATCAATATTAAAAACACACACTTCATTTAAAGATGTAAACACAGCTTTCCCAAAGGCATGAAGGCTAGAGCAAGATCAAAATACATGAAATAAAGTGGCTTGGAGACTATTTATCATAGATAGGATCAATGTTAGGGCCAAATTCATATTAGTTTAGCTTTAAAGATGGAAACAATGAAATTGAATAGAGGAGAGCAGAATAGAACAGATTTTTATTTGCTCCAAGGGGAAGTTGTCTTACATGTACAAAGGGTCTGCAATGAGCAAAAACAATTTCAGAATCATACAGTTAAACATTGATAAAAATCCCAACAGCCCAGTCTTGTTCCCCAAGTGTTCTCATACTATATCTATAGTTTTTTTCCTCTACTATATCTCAATGATATATCTACACACCATTGGATCTAAATTAATGTTCCCTATTATAGTGTATATCTGTGAAATAGACCCTGCAGGACAGAAGTTTATCTACAACCATAGATGTGCATTTAGACAAAAAGACAAAATTGGGCAAAATTTTCTAACAACTTATTAAAAGTCTAATATGTAGTAATTTACTTGCTCAAGTGTTGTTGTCAGTCAGTCCACTGTCACCTTGATGGCTGCTGAGATATTTACTGCTGATTTTTGCTGAGATGGCTGCTGAGGTCGGAAAACAGTCTGTCTGCTGCTTTGTTTTGTTTTGTGGAAAATCTCTCTCACACACACTGTGTTACAGCCCCTTTCAATGTGAGACCAAGGCCACATCCACAAGGTAATTATTTATATGAAAACACCTTTTTTCTGTTTTGGCTTTTAGTCCACATAAAAATTGCATTTTTGGTCACTGAAAATGTGATTTTTGCACTTGGCTCTCCAGAGTGAAATTTAAAAAAAAAAATTCCTTTGGGCATGTGGACAGTGAACACAGTACAATTTGATAATGCTGACATTGCCACAGTGACTTTTTTGCACATGCTCATAGTGGAGATCTCACTCAGCCATGACTTTTTACATTCTTTATTATTATCAATAATTTGTATTCACTTGTACCTTTCAGTAGGAGCTCTACCTAGTATAAATGCCTCACCCTTGTTTTTGTCAACCAGCTTAGGACATTTTTGACTGTACATGTACTTTCATCTGTAACTCAGCAATGGCCACACAGAAATGCTTTGCGCATAATCATAAGAGTGGAGACTTGTATGTTTTTGTGTTCCTCTTTTCAAAAATTCTCCCATGTGTATGATTCTTTTTTTCTAAAAACATAATTGAGGTTGCATTAAGATAAATAAATAAAATCTCTCTACAGTGAAGATTACATCTTATTAACTATGCATTTGCACAGTATGTATAAAATATAAAAATGGACGGCTGGACAGCTTTTTGATGACCGCTTGTTCATGACCTTCGACCTCATACAATAAAAACATAGCAAATCACTGTCACTTTGAATACATCCAGCTGACAGATACTATTAAGAAGAAAATAGACACAAACAACTTCCACAGGCAGGCTGCCCTCTCCAACTCAATTCAGTAAAACCAAAGAAAATTCAGTCTCTTCCATCACAAAAACTCAGTATCAGCACCATCAGACAACAGATTTTTTTAAGTTGCTTTAAGAGAAGTTAGGAGAAGTTGCTGTCTGTCAGGAGAAAATGGTATGTGGTATAGTATAGTATGTGTTACAGTATGTGTTATAGCTCCTTCCATCTAACTTCTCCTAAGACAACTCATTTTTTAAAAAAAATTCTAAGATGTGTATTTCAAATACACATTATTGTGTAAATAAGACACCTTCAGAGCTGTTCTAATGTTTTTTTTTTCACTTTGACAGAGCAAGGCTAATGACTCCTTGTGAAGGACCAGGGTAAGCAAAAACTGGAAGAGCAGGTTTGGTGGGAAAAATAAGGGTTTTTATTTACCCAAAGTATGTACAAAATTAGGATGGGTAACAAAACCAAGCAAAACAAAGTGCCAACTCTACAAAACATAACTAAAAAAACAGAACTTAGGACACATGGTGAGGGCTCCTCTGGCCAGGAGACACTGTCTTCCACTTCAGTCTGCAACCTTCTTATAGTATGCTGACCAGCCCATTTCTAATTGCAGGATTAGTGGCAACAGTTCTTCCTCAGAGTTGATGTGGAATTCTTCAAAAACATCCCTCTGGAGTAACAGAATGGTACGTTCCAAATCAGCATCCTCCCCTATTTTAACTGAAGAGCTGCAGTGGTCCAGTCTTTGCCACTCCGGAGGAAGACGAGGAGGAACCGCTGCAGGACTTACAAGATAGTTAGTTCATGCTAACTCTACTCAAAATCAGCTTGCGTGCACTCAAACCAGATAAAGGAAAGTAAGCAGTAATTGAGTCCTGGCTCTTCTTTTAATATTTTTTATATAACATTAAAAACATTCAAATAACTTATTTAACCTTAACGTTTGGGGTTTCCAGTGCGGCTGTTGGTTGCAGCCGTCACACTCCTGTAGACTTCAAGTCTTTATGCTAAGCTAGCACGAAATGCTACCCATGGGACCTGAACCAGTGAACGTAGGTGAAAATGGTATCAAACATCTTGTCTCAGTCTGGGTCAGAAAAAGGGTAATTTGCCCAAATTATTCCTTTAAGACAATACAAGACCCTACACAGAGCTCACATCACTACACATAGCTCAACTCAACTCAGATAATTACTTTCATGCACTCTGGCTTTGCACACCCATTCAATCCCTCTGGCCAAGGGTCATAAACAAACTATCTGAGATCATAAGACGTAGTATCCTACTTGATCCATGCATCTCACTGCTGGGTGACCTCTGTTTGCTACAAGTTACACAACAGCTTGAACCAGTGGCGTCCTTAGGCCTGAGCCTAGCCCAAATATATTTTGGTCTGGAAAGAGCTGACACTTTAATGTAGCAGAGCAGAACTTTTGTTGGATTGGAGGGAGGGGAGAAATAAAGCGCTGCACAAAACAACACGCACAAGCAACACATATTGATCAAAGCCATTAATTGGGTCAGTTCTGAGCCCCTGACCCTGTAAGAAGGAATAATAAATAGCACGACGACAAGCGTGAGCTCAGGACACAGATCAGTGCGCACAGCTCTTGTGAGAGCTACGTGTGGAGGACAACTGGAGCTCAACTATTAGTCTCTCTTGTCATTCTTGCATTAATTGGTATGGTTCTCCAACAGTGCCAAAGATGCTATTGTCTCATTTCGCACAGCTATTAAACAGGGCTATGCCTATTTATAGCTCATAATGTCTATTACTTGATCACACATGGTTCTAAACTATTATCAGTGATTTCTCAATCAATGCACTGTATGATGTATTACTCACTGCTTTTGCATTTTCATCACCATTAGTCTGCTTCCAAAAACTCAGTGTAGGCATGGTGTGTGGAGGCACATATGCTCACCACACTTTTATTGCTTGTGTATATCAATCAGCAATTACACTTTTTTACATTACAATTTAATTCAATATTTTATTTAATTACACAAAAATATAAAAGAAACTATCCTCTCCCAGAAAGTCTCACACAGTATTAACCCTAAAATAATTTCATGCAGCATTAAAAAAAAAAGGCTAGGCTACGAATCCCTTTATTGTCGTTTTATACTACTTGGTAAAATTTCTGAGCTTATTTTTCTTTTCCTAATGATTTATTTCCAATTATACATTAACAAACGGCATTCAGTCCCTTATGTGCCTGTTGAATAGCAACTTAACATCAGCCTAAAATCCCATTCACATATTTGCTATATACAGTAAGATAAAGGCTATAACAATAACAAACACTCTGTCTATATGTAGTCCAGAAATCCAACAGATTCTTCGTACGTCTCAATAAATTTCAGACTAATGACAACATAAAAGTTGTTTCGCTTTGGACAAATTCTGTGTTGTTCTCAATTTCTTTATAAAATTCACCAAATTTGACCTTTCATGAAAACGTTCTCTCCAATAATTCCCTATGTGAAGTATAAAGTATAAAGTATAAACACGTATTACTGTCATACTGTCATGCTGTGAAGAACTTTCTGTTTGTCTACCTAGGGGAAAGGGTAATGACTGAATAATTGTTGACACTGACAATGTATTCATCATCATCATTTCATATGTTTTTCATATTTGTTCTGTTTTTGCTTTTTGTGTTTGTCTTTTGTATTTTATTTTTGCCTTTGTTATTTGTATTGTTTACTTGTTATGTCTTGTATGATAGTGTGTAGCACCATTGTCAACCACCATTGTCATTGTCAACAACACACACACACACACACACACACACACACACACACACACACACACAGCTGTGCTTTATCTTCACTGGTAGAAGTAAGCCATTTAGTACATCTTGAAAAGCTTGATGGATTATCTTCAATGAGCCATGTGGGAAAACTGTGTTAATAGAATTAATAGCACATAGAAATAGAGTGATAGCACCAGCAGAACACAGTGAATATTAGCAGAGCAAATAAAGCTATTTGTCACTCACTGACAGATTTATAGGTTTAGACAGACGTGAATGTGCACTGTTGTGTCCAGACATGCAGACATGTTTGTTGTAGCCACTCATATGGTCAGATTGGCAGATGGAGGTAGTATATATACAGAGAGGCCTGTTTGCATGGTATGTATACAAAGACGTGCAGGAATATGTACAGGTAATGTGAATGAACAGTTTTCCAAGGTGGGCAAATATAAGGTGCATAGGTATAGTCACAGTCTGTGAGAAAGTTGGCTGTGTCATCCATCCATCTGTCAGTGTGACTCAGGTCCACCTGGTGGCATTTTGATAAAACCTCAGAGGGGCGGGGCGGTAATGCATGCGGCCAGTTCTGGCATTTAAAAGCATTACACTGATTGCCTGGAAATGTCTAACTTTGAAAGGCCCTGAGCAAATGTACAAGTGTGGTTGACAAGAAACTTACAAACCTATAGAGCTATTCTTACAAATTACTGGCCTAATACGAATGTTATAAATATGGGTGTGGTGTACACTTTAAGATTTGGAACACCCTAACCTCTGCACCATAATTCCAACTGACCCCAAACAAATGTAGCATTACTCACAAATACATAGATTGACTTAATCACTGTTTTATAGTTAGAATAACCTTGTGAGTTAAAGACTTTGCTATATTAAAGCCAAATGTTATATTTATTGAGGATTCTTTTTAAATGCATATTTATTATGGGGGTTATTTTATGAGGACTTGCATCTTTGTCATTGACTCAAGTCCATCTTTGTCATCAGCTCAACACGGTTTTGATGTAAAAATCCACTTGTTTGCATGAAGCTTCATTCTTCAGCATCGGCAATTCAGCAACATAGGGCCCTCATTACCCTGGAGAAAAATAGGTAGATCCTCACAGGCTTGATTTCTGTCAAATTAAGTAAAATGATCAAAAGTAGGAAAAAATTATGATATGAAACAGAAAGAATTCACTTGCATATGCATAATAAGTTTGGCTTCATCTCTTACTTTTTTTCTTAAGAGGTTTAGTGGAGATGGTGTTTTGAAGCTCCTTCAGCAGGGACAGTGGAGACTTGCTTCCTGCAGTCGCCTTAATAGTCAGTGGAGGCTGCATCTCCGCTTTTAGAGGCAGCAGAGGCTCAATTCCAGTCATCACACTCTGTGGAAGCTGCATCCTCATCCTCAGACTCAACAGAGGCTGCGTTCTTGTTATTAGACTCAGTGGCGGCTGTGGAATTGTTACCTGGGACAGCATTCCCGTTGTTGGTCTCTATGTTAGCTTCGCTGGTGCTAACATGGAAGTTTGGTGAGACTACGCACATAGCCAGAGGTCTTCATACAGTTTGAACCAAGACGATCAGTCGAGCGAATCAGTCCAACCATCCACTCAAGTTACGAATCTTTTCATTCTTATGTATTATGTACTCACTACATTAATACTCGCTGAGAGCTCTCATTCATGTTTTCTACAATGAACTGGTGCTGCACAGCTTCACCTGATGTGACCCTCTTCTCTGCATCCAGGTTGAACATTCATTTCAAGAGGCACATAAATGCCCACAGGTCCCGGTATTCAATTCCCTCTTTTGCTTTTAGAGCTGGAATTTGGAAATTAAGTCAACAGCAGTTGAGCCAACTCTACTTCCTTGCTGTCAGAAATCCAGCAAATGAATGCTGTTACCTCAGTCTGCACTTGTGCAGTGAAAGAAGGGACCACCTACCCTCATCAGGTCATCCAGCTCACTGAAGATAGCGCCTACTCTCTTTGGACTGGAGGCCGGTTTCCCTCTTATACTCCTCTGGTGTCTAAAGCAACATGAGATTTTATTTTCTGCAATTGAAAAAGAGGCTTTGAATAGTCAAGACAAAAACGCCATCTGACACATAGGCCTGATGTTTGGGTCTCTTGTGAAAAAGGAGTGGGTTTTTATACCAGCATCTGGCAGTCTCAGTTGTGATAAACTGAAATGAAAGCTTTCTTGCTCACATGCAGGCATTAACCACTTGTGCACACAAAGAGATTAAAAGGCCTTAAGTAACACAACAACACAACATAGCCTATACAGGGATTGAAGGCTAATCTGTGCCCAAAACTCCACTGAGAAGAGACTGACATTGCAATAAGAAAACTTAATCTGAGTTACTTTCAGCCGGTTTTGATATGGTGCAAATTTAATTACAATTTCTGTGAACAAACACTACAAACAACACTCATATCTTCACCATTATCCGCTGTAATACATTTATATTGCTTCTCTGCTCTTTATCGAGGGTAAATAACATTAAAGTCATACACTGATAACTGGTAAGCTTCTTCATAGCAGTGTCATTGAGTGTGAGAGAGTTAAAAATGTGTGGCCATCTTTTCATTTAATTCTCCCATGGTAATAGTAGACGGATGTGACAAAGTTACCCCTTTGGATCTGTGCAGAGTTGGTTTTGAATGCTCCCCTTTTACCTTCATGTTTTCTGCTAGAAATGCATGGATCCTGTGGTCCACAGGAGTTCTTTTCAAAGACCAAGAGATGGGCTTTGAAAAGAACTCCCCATGTAGGCAAAACACAGAGGCTAACATGCGCTGGTGTGCCAGCAAACATTAGCTTAGCCTAAATACTATATAAAATGTAAATAACATTGACTAGATATGAATGTAAACCAAACTACATTAATATTTTCTTCTTGCATGGTTGGTGCACTGCAAAAAATCTCAAATTTACTATTAAAATATTGTACAAGTAAATATAACAAGTATAAATGTGTTGAAACAAGGCAGAATAAGGCAGATCAACACTCTAGTATCCAGAAAATGACACTTGATTCAAGAAAATTCTGGAAACAAGTTGATTAGCATTGGAAACAAGTGGGATTATCTCATCCCACTGGCAGATTTTTGACCTTGTTTGAAGAAAAACAATATTTGAGCACTGAAGATGAAGCTGAACAGCTTGTCAAGATGGAGGGGTTTTTGTTGCACTTCACAGAGCTGAGGTATGACCTGGATGTAGTCTGAACCTAAGTAAAGAGGGTTTGCTTGGCTGCCTTGTGGGTGCTGCTGTCTGTCAAATGCTCGCTGGCAGGCATCGTGGGACCTTGCCTCGAAACAGCATGGCGGTGCCAGTCCAATAAGATTTTACAGCGTTGAGGTTGGTAGATTATGCCAGCTATTTTTGCACGATTGGTGATGAGGGACAACAATGCAGGCCCTTGTCTGCGAAACTTGATACTGAGCCGATCAGAATGGTGCACGCTATGGGCATTAGTGACAGCCAGGCAGACAGATGTGAACACATAATCATCACTTGTGCTTTGTGTAGCATGGGTGTCATTAAATTAGAGTTATGTCCGTGGTACGGAGTGGAGAACAGAACAGGCTGAGGTTTAGCCTGGAGCCAGGAGTGGCGGGGAGTGGAGTTTAGCCTAGAGAGTGGAGCAGCAGGAGCGGAGAAGGCTGATTTGGACTAGAGCTTTTTTTTTTTTTATAAGGTTGGTGTTTTCTCTTGTTCCAAAATCAATCCCTTCCCCTCCATCCTTTATGGCCCATAATGCAGTTGTATGTAGCCATTGCCTCCAGCTAACTGCAAATGCGCCACAGAAACATTTTTCCTGGAACGGTTTTGTAATGCACAGTACAGGCCCACCCTCGACGATTCTGATTGATTTAACAAATGCAAACAAACCACAGCTGTTTGTTCCACCTATGAGACTTGCAATTTTGTAACTTGAAGGAGTACTCCAACTTTTTGGGCAAAATAGCTGAACTGAAACAAGATGCTCGATACCATTTTCACCTCTGTCCACTGGTTCAGTTCCTATGGATAGCATTTTGTGTTAGCTTAGCATAAAGAATTGAAGTATACAGGACTCATTAGCCTATAGCTCCATCAAAATGAAAAAATAAACCTTACAACAACTCCAAAGCTGTCTTATTTACACATTGTATCATGTGTATTTGAAATACACGTCTTTGAAATTTTTAATTTTTTTTTTTATAAAATGAGTCAAAGTTAGATGTTTGCAAATGTGTTCAGTGGTGATAGTTCCTATCATCTAACTTCTCCTAAAAGGACTATTAATGACTATTAACGACTAAAAACAAATCTAAGATGTATTTCAAATATACATGATGCACTGTATAAATAAGAACTTCAGAGTTGCTGTAAGGTTAATTTCTCACACTGACAGAGCTAGGCTAATGACTCCTGTACACTTCAAGTCTTTATGCTAATCTAACACAAAATGCTACCCATAGGAACAGAACCAGTGGACATACGGAGGTGAAAATGGTATTGAACATCTTGTCTTAGTCTTGGTAAGTAAGAAAAAGGGTATTTTGCCAAAAGCACTGGATGATTCTTTGAAGTGCCCAGATATTCACTACATAGAAAAATTTTAGAATTTTACAATTGTGTGGAAACTGAGCACGTGTGCTGTCAACCCAGAACAGAATGTTTACAGTTTGGAGTGCAAAGTGGAAGACAGAAAAGCAAGAGAGGAGCGATTACAGTAATCAGGGAGCAGAAATTGATACCACTCCACTCCCCGCACATACCCTGATCAAAATGTCTCATTGGAATCAGTTCAGGTTAAAAACACCGTTATTGTAGCCCTAGCCCTGATATAGTCACTGAAAATGTTTGTGTGTGACTTTGGAGGGAAGCCCAATGTCATTCTGCTTAGTCCTCATCAGCTATATTATGGCATGAAACTCAAAAGTTTGGTCTGGGTCACATAATATAGCAAGTATGACCCTGGTCGATGTGAATGGTGACAGAGCTGCATAATAAAACCAACACTGCAAGGGTTGATTTTCTCTCTGAGGAGTCTGAAATCTGAGTGAAAAAGTGTCACAGGTCATGGGATTATACAGCTACCATGACTGCTCCTTGTTGAAGCAGCAGGAGATGTAATAGCACTGAGATGAAGTGTCTGCAAACAGCAGCTAGCTCTAATACCATCTGAAATGCTTTCACAGATTTTCATTGAAATTGAGGGAATGGAGTTATTCAGTCTTCAGCACCCACATGCAATTTTGGGGAATTAACTTGCATTCAGATAGCCGGGGTCTCCTGATCAAATGGTATGTGCCTGAATATATTGGCAAATGACTCAACATATGCAAATGCCTCTATTGTTCTTTTTCTTTTTTTTCTTGTCTATTATTCAACAAAATGTTGGAGTTTTTTGTAGGGAAACAAACAGTCGCCTGCCTCTGTTTTTAGTTCGCACTGTTGTTCTTCACTCGGCAGCAAACAATTGTCACATTGCCAGTTCAGTGTGGGTTTGCACAGTGGTGATTTAATGCATTGTATCTATTTACTGTGCCTTTGTAGCAAGGGCTTCGGGGAGCGGGCGTGCATGTGTGCTCATGCATGAGCTACGCGGGCATGCAGTGTAGTCCGTTTGTATGAGAGAGTAATGATTCCTGCTGGTAGGGGAGCTGCCTGTCATCCTCAGCAGCAGCTCATTAGGAGGGATAAGAAAGTGGGTTCTTCCCCCCTGAGCAGACCAACGAGGCTGGATGCCTGTAACACCCCAATTGTCCTCGCACTGCACAGAACATTTTCATATAAAACAATCTCAAGAGACAGGCGCAGAGACTCCATTTCATTGAATTTTTGGGGGGGAGCCACAGAGACCGCAGCCCGGTCTTTTAACGAGTGTCAGATGCGTTGCTTATTAAGCCAAAGATGCAGCTGTGAATTGAGTGTCTTTACTGTACTGAGAGACTTAATTTGAGTCTGCTGCTGTTAAAGTGATGGACACTGAAGTTCATGGGCATCAATTGGGTTGTAATGGAAAGGCAACAACAAATCACATCAGGAGGCAATGAGGACCGGTGTTTCCTCTAAATTGACAGTTATTTTCTTATTATTTATCATATAGACCAAATAATATCCTGCTAGGCACCAGTTTTTGCGTCACTTGATGATGCAAAAGCAGGGACTCTGGTACAGGGCAAATACCATATAATCCTGCCTCTGGTACTCTGTCCATTACTCAGTAAAAAATGTAATCTAACTAAACCTTAATGGAAGACTCCAACATTTTGGGCAAAATACCCTTTTTCCACCTTTCCCACACAGAGACAAGATGATTGATAACATTTTCTATTGAATGACTGATAACATTTTCTACCATTTTCTATCAGTTCCTATGGGTAGCATTTTGTGTTAACAAAATACTTGAAGTCTGCAGGAGTCATTATCCTAGCTTTGTCAAAGTGAAAAAATAAATCTTACAGCAACTCTGAAGCTGTCTTGTTTACACAATGTAACGTGTCATTTGAAATACACGTCTTGGAATATTTTTTAAGATGAGAGTCGTTTTAGGGGAAGTTGCATGGTTGGAACTCAAACCGCTGAACACATGTATC